>NNCF01125950.1:263304-284336 GCA_002313205.1 Laupala kohalensis
AGTTTCATGAGAGGGGAATGAAATTCAGGGATTTGTTCATTTAATAGGGAAATGTTGTTGTTTTTTAGAATATTATGGATGTGTAAAATTTCTAATTTGATCCGGGGCCAAAATCTATTTTCTACTTCTAAAATATAAAAATCCTTTTCAATGTTAAATGTGTGTGTGTTTTCTACTAGGTGGTTGGCGAAGTGTGAGACTGTTGTGTTATTTTTCCATGCCTTTACGTGTTCCTGTATCCTATGTTTGAATGTTCGTCCAGACTGCCCGACATACACGGAGGGACAATCACTACATGTGAGAGCATTTAAACATTCACACTACCTTCTTCTCTCCACAAATACCTAACACAACCTTATCATACACTAAGGACCCCACTCCCCATCATCTCCGAAGTGGAGTGTATGCTCTCACATGTAGTGATTGTCCCTCCGTGTATGTCGGGCAGTCTGGACGAATATTCAAACAAATCACAGATTTCTTGCTTCACTATTCTTTAATCCATACCCATGCAAAAACACAAAGTTATTACGATAATGCAACGCAAATACTCCGAACCCCAAAAGCTATTTCAGCTTTTTCTTCTGTGATTACGGCTAAGAAACACGTTTACGAACAATGTTAGGATTACCATGCAAGGTTGCCAAATATGAGGGCCACGGCTTGTAGTAAAGAAGGTTATGTTAGGGAAGACTAAATTTGATATTGGAAACGAAGATCTAGTAACATTGTACAAGGGAGAAAAAAGGTATATAATAATATATGGCTGTAGTGTTTGGGGCCATAAGATAGTATACCATAAATATGAACAGAAGTTACGCCAAGTCCAAAAGATATGCATATGCAAGCTGAAGGGTACAGAACCATATCGAGTAATACCCTTGAGGTCATAAATGGAATTACGTCAATAGATCTACAGAGCTTTGCGTCTTAGTAGTTTGCGTAATAGCCACTCATCGCGCTGGAGTAGTATCGTTTGATATCAGTCACTTCTGGTTCTCGATAAAGATGGTAAACATCATAAACAAGTATCAACAACTAAGAAAATTGATCATTCATCAATGAAAATAACGTCTCTCAGCTCTTGGAACCACAAACTTGTCGAAGAGGATGAAGGAGGAACTGAATAAAAGGTAACTTTTTCTCAAACAATGATTGCCTTCAATGTTCCAACATAAGTTTTTGTTTTAACATCGGAACATTTTGAAGACGCCTTCACTGTGCCTGTGCTTCTTTGGTCAGGTTTTAATTTTGTCTGAAGGGCGTTTTTGTCTTCTTGACTGTTATGGAACCATAGCAGATAGCAGAATGATTTGGGTTCAGTGACAGTGGTCCCATCTGTATCCTCTAATACCTTTCCAAATAATATTTTTCAAGAATTGAAAACTATGAGGTTAATCCATATCCAGGGATTTGACTGTGAATTCTATGGTGCGATGGTATTCATAGTAAGGAGCAAAAAGAAGTTAAGAAATTGGAAGAATTTTGTGTTTAATTAAATGTTTGAAAAGCATAGCAGATAATATGGAAACACAAAATAAATTCCAATGTGCAGCTCAAACCATATATTAAGATACAATTGAATAATTCTTTTGTAACTATCAAGAAACTATAAGTCAATGGTACAATCAAAGTTTAACCAATCAAAGTTTAACCCCCCAGCCTAATGGTTTCGAATGAACGGAACATTCGTGCAACACCAGATGACCTCACCAATGAATAAAGTGGTGTTTTAAAAATTAAAGAGACTTTTCAGTACCCACTAGCAATCCAACACAGGCACAGTTTTGGGATAAAACAGTATAATTATAGGTTAGCCGAAATTGTGCCCAGATTCAGACTCAAATATTATACTAAATGTATTGGATATTCTCTTAATCAAAATAAATGAGTAATTTGAGAAATGTTTTCTTACAGCAGTGGACTTGTATAAGAGATAGTTGTTAAACCGTTACTTCAGCAGGCTAACACATGAACTGCCAGATTACATGGTGTTATTGTTAATGGACAGAACCATGCGTTTGTGTTTGTTGTGTTATGTTATGTGAAAGTGTATATATTCTGTTCATTGTATATGTGTGCCACGTGCAGTCACGTGCATACTGTGTAAATGTTTGTCTTATTGAGAATATAAATACATATTGTCATTAAATTCTTCTTCCAAATTTCCATGATTTATTTCAATTGTGCACTCAAAATATTGATGTAGAGTGTACTCGTGTGTTCTGTCCTATAATTCTTAATACAAATTTTCATGTCTTCTATTCTATTATCATAATATTTTCTGAATATTTGGTTCCTTGAAGTTTCTCCCTGACTTTATTGTGTAAAGAAGAAAGCTAAGTTATTTTAACATTTTGAAAAAGTAATCATTTACACAGAATACTTATTTTACCTTCTTATTTATTAATATAAAAGGATTTCATTGTTAATGCTATGGAAAATTGCATTTCGTTTGAGGAAAATAAACCACTTCATCAATATGACTGTGAAAAACCTGGAACCCAATTGTTAAGTGAAAATCATTATTCCCATAGTTATATTTTTAAAATTGGCAAATAAATGTAATGCCAAAAGTTACATCAATTTAAAGGAAACAATTAGTGTGACACAGTTTCTGTCAAGATTGTGCAACTTTTGGCCTCGTCTTCTAATTGCTCGACGAATTGCTAACTGCAGGTTTTCGTATGACAGCTTTAGTTTGGAGGCGAAGTTTCAGATGCCAGATTTTCCGTAGACCTCAGTTTTTGGATATCCGTGAAAAGTAAGGCCATTATTTTTTTATGGAATTAGTCGGGAGGCAATAACCATCACATTGAACAGGTATTTTCGGAGGAAAAATTACGGTTATCATTTACCAATTCTAAACAAATGACTTAGCCTCAACCGGAAGTGAAGAATACCAATCGACGGCGGCAGTTCTGAAAAGTGCACAGTTCTGTACATACAGAAAACTAAGTTTAGGACGACATTAAAGAAAGCTGTGCAGCTGATATTGAATGGGTATGAACTGCAAGGGATCTATCGTGAGCAAAAGAGAAGTTATTGACGGAATTGATGAACGGACGGAAAATTCGCTGGGGAAATAGCGAAAAGTGAGAAAGACGATTATAACCAACAGTACTTTTGCATCTCAAAAATGACATTTATTTAAATGTGTTTTCTAAATCAGATCCAACCTTGTTCTTGTCTTCACTTCATATGTTTTTATGTATGTTTCGTATTGATTCGAATTACAATGGTAAATCCAATAGTCTATTTATTCGATTTTTTTCATTTATTTTCAAGAGTTATTAATATGGAAATTTTGAGCTATATTAATAATTTCTAATTCATGAAATGCATAAATTTATTTCCGCGTGTATGGATCAATTTCACATTTTTACAGTATGGTACTCTCACCTATTTTTCTATTTTAAAGAAAAATCTTTATTAACTAATTACTTATTGTGATTTCTGTGGATTTTATATGATCAATCAAGTCGTAGTAATATCCTAATGTGTTGTCCCTAGACAGGCATATCCGTAAATTTCGGTACATTGTTTTGTGTGTCATGTGACATCAATGATGGATCTTTTTACTTCGTGGGTTTAACAATTTTAGCAATCTCGGTGAAACATTTTTTCCAAATAGTAGCAAAATATTGTACATTTTATTACAAAAGGAAATATATACATCTTAAAAGAACGCAAGTCACTCATTTCAGTCAATAAATACTTTTTATTCCATCAAGAAAGCAAAGTGTTTACTACAGAACCCAAAAATTGCAAACAATACTACAAAATAGTCATGCAAAACATTGAGATGTAATTTAAGAAACTCGGGAAATAGTCCCGACGTATTTGATAAAAGATATGAGTGATGAGCTTTTTCACAGTTATTTTTTTACAATCAATTCGATATTTTTGATAAAACTCATAAAGAAACAACGATTTTGTCTCCGTCTCATACATTCCTAACTTGTTCCAAATGACAAGAATATAGTACCTTAATTCGATGATGTAAGTGACTTGGAGGTGTATTGTCGGGATATTTAAAAAATACAGATTTCATTTCCGTCAATTTAATTGCCCTTTACATAATTTACGTAGTTGTGATTTCAGTTGATAGTAGCGCTGACATAGAAATTCGCCTCTGGGCAATAGAAAGATCGTCGTACGGCCTAGGATCAAAATTATGACTATTGAACATACACACGCATCTTACACCTGCCCTCTTAGGTAACTGATAACTAAATTGGTTATCCAGCATCCGTTATTTCGAAACTGAGGCCGACTCACGTGACTTATTATAACTGATTTTAATGTAAAATTGCTGATTAACACTTCCGAAAAACTTAATTTATAGTCCTTTGCCCAGTACACAAAGAGAACAAAAATTGTAAACTTTTTATTGCCATTCGCAACAACGTAATCTTCTTTCTTCTTGTCTCGGCACTCGTTTTCGACACAAATGTCCTTGCAGTTTTTTCTAAACTTCATTTAACTTCAATTTACAAATCATAATGATTTTAAAATGCACAATGCGAAATAATATTCCACTAGTAACCATTATACCATCATTCAGGATAGTTAAATCTTTCTTAATAACGTGAATTATTTTCACAAATTAGATCAAATTCATCCGCATTATTACTCAAAATAAAATCTATTTCATTACATCAAAAAACCAATTATTCTCATCAACACAATAATATCTCCACGTAGAAACAATCTGACATTTTTTCTTTTCTTCTACACTGTAAAATTACAACTTCCATTTACAAAAATTTAATTAAACCTTATCCGCCTCAATTGAAAAAAAACACATTGTTCACTATGTTACGAGGGGTTTCTTCCTCTTCCTTCCATTTAGATACTATTCCTGTAATAAATTGAAATGTTTTTCGTAACACGTCTATCAAAAAAACAGTCTTTTAATGCGGTGCTTTTGCATTTAACATTAATATTGAATATTCGTGTTCAACAGAAATAATACGACAGTAAAACACTCGCCTAGTTCACTTTTACCGACGAAACTCTTGATAGAATGAACTTCTCACGTTCACCATCGCGACTTGTTTTAGAATGGTAGCATTCACTGTGGTATCTCACGTAACCACATGAGAACGGTTACTTGTTTCGTGTTCAAACGAGAACGATTTATGTCACCACTGTCCCTCTATTCCTCGGTCTAGTCTGCGAGTCTACGTAGTCGTCCGGCCCTTCAATCGTAATTCGTTATTAGTGGCATCTCGTAGTTTGCTCTGCTCAGTATTTTTTTTTAGTCATTCGCCTCCTACTTAAATCTTAATGGTCTGGGGTCGTGTCTGTGCGTCTGATGTCATTTTCGCTTCGTATTCAAAATTAAAATGGAACATCAAGCATCTCGCCACGTTATAGTGCTTCTTGTTGAAGAAATTTAAAACAAATGGTAGTGAGAATGTATTTGATGCTGGGGTGATTAATGTCGATGGGGTGGATGCTTCGTGGACTGTGGATACAGATCACATATCTCATCGCGAAGAATACTTTTGATCACGTCGTTTATTTTCTGAACCATTGAAGATTCATGTTGACAACAATTCTGCGATGAATGCAACTGGTAATGGCACGATTCTTTTTTAGACTAACGTTGGTGAAAAATGGCTACCCTGTGTAATGAAGGATGTCATAGTTGTCCCATGTACTAGAAGAGATTTATTCTTCGTCATGTCAGCACTCGACAATGGAAAAATTTGTATATCATCAAAGAAATCCTGTAAATTTCTTCGGGGTTGGAAGGTGATTACTCTTGGAATCCGAGATGTGCGACTCTTCAGGATGATCATTCAAATAAAAGAACCTGAGGTACGGACTGCTGCTTAGGTAAATCTGGCCTCGAAGAAGAGTCTGCAATTTTTTGTCATGAAATGTTAGGCCATCAAATCAAATGCCACGTTCAGCAGATTCTCAAGTATAATGGAATCGCTGTTACCACTGACAGCGGATTTTTCGGGGCGTGGGCTGAGGGGAAATAGAGCAGTCAGCGATCTTTGGAACCGGGGGCTGTTTTGCATGCAGATGTGTGTGGACCAATGGAACAATCTTCATTGGGCGGAGCAAGATACTTTGTTTGCTACACATGTGATATTCTAGATTTCGGTTTGTATATTGTCTGAAGGAAAAGAGCGAAACGGTTTTTAAAAAATCGCTGAAGTAATTAATCTTGTGAATGGGCATTATAACTTTCGTGTTAGAACTTTTGCAGTCAGACTGTGGCCTAGAATTCAATAACGAGAAGGTGACAAATATGCTTAGCCAACAAGGTGTTAAATTTATTTTCGTTAACCAATTTAGTCCTGAACAAAATGGTTGTTCCGAGCGATCAAATAGGACAGCAGTGGATCTTGCTCGCACAATGCTGTTGTCGAAGGGCCTGCAGAAGTCTCAGAGGGCTGTAAATACGGTAGTGCATATTCTAAATCACACTGGATCAAGTGGTGTCAAGGACAAGACACCTTACGAACTATACACGTTTAGATAAATTGAAGATTTTTGGAAGCAAATGCTACGTCCATATTCCAGCTGAAAAGAGGAAGAAGTGGAACGCGAAGGGTCAACCTGGCATTCTTATGGGCTACACAGATGGCATTGACGGTTGCCGCGTTTGGATGCAGTCAGAGAAGTAAATCGTTCGAAGCAAAAGTGTTATTTTTGAACCAAAGAAAGAAGAAAATTTTAACACTTGTTAAGGTAAACCATCGTAGTCATGAAGCGAGCTGTGAAGCAATAATCTAAGAAGACTTTGACGCTAGCTCGTATGATTCTGTCTGTGAATTTAGTGATGAACCTGATGAAGATCCTGTAAAGCTATCTACAGCTGATGAGAGACAGGGTATAGGTGGCCATCGTTTGCGTGACAGATAAAGCATAAAGCCTCCAAAAATATTAATTAAAGCTGATCTGGCAGAGACCAAGGAACCGATGGATTTCAATAAGGCTATTGATTCTGAGCATTGTGAAAGTTGGATGAAAACAATGGGGGATGAGATGCAAGCTTTTCGAGCAACATCAACTTGGACCCTCGTCTAACTACCATCCTGCCGGAAGGCAATTACGAATCGATTGGAATATTGGATCAAACGTGACTCAGCAGGAAAGGCTGTATGGTATAAAGCCAGGCTAGTTACAGCCAACAGAGAGGGGTTGATTATAGTGAATGTTTCAGCCCAGTTGTCCGTTTTTACACAATCCGAGCGGTACTTAGTGTCGCCGCGAATGAACAACTTGAGCTGATGCAATTTTACGTCAAATCAGCGTTTTAGAATGGAATTCTGACTGAGGATATTTATATGAAGCAGCCAGAAGGTTTCCAGTAGTCAAGACCTCGAGTTTGTAAACTGCGCAAAAATTTATACTGTCTGAACCAGCCACCCCGGCGTTGGAACGAGAGTTATAAGGATGGTTTGATAAAGTTTGGACTCGAAGAAAACAAGACAGATCAGTATTTTTTTACCGTTGTATATCGCTGGAGAAATTAATCGTCGTTTCATATATGTATGATGGTCTGGTTTCTGCCACAAGAAGTGATCTCATCAATGAATTCCCGAACAAATTGAGAGGTGAGTTCGAAATAACAGATGAACCTGTGGGTTTCATTTTTGAACATGCAAATTCAGCGGTGTAATGATAGAGCACTCTTCATCAATCAACATCATGCCGAAGGTATTTTGCAACGGTTTAAAATGGAGGAAAGTAAACCAGTTCGCTCTCCGATTTAGGATTGCATTCAACCAGGAGAGGTAGAAGAAACACGGCTGTCTCATGTACCTGACAGTCGTCTCAAGGTCAGATATATATTTTACCGTCAGTTACGTCTCCCAGTATTTAGAACAATCCCGAGAGAGAGAGACAGGAGGATGGCGAAGCGAATTTTCAAGTATTTAGAGGGCAGCGTGGCTCTCGGTATTAGATGTCAACGGGAGTGTCAGACTGGAAAACTATACGTCTATAGTGAAACTCACTATGTAGGAGAACCACCAACAATAAAATCTGTGAGTGGAATGGTCAATGTATGGAGGAGCAGTCACTTAGATGAGTAGACGACAGCAATATGTCTCCCTCTCGAAATCAGAAGCTGAGTACATTGCCGTAAGCGAAGTGACTAAAGAGGCTGTTTGTTTGAACCTGTTTTTGAGTGAAATTACCCAGTTAAAAAGTGTTCCTGTATTGTGCTGTGACAATGTGAGTACAATTAAATTGTACAAAAACTCTGAATTTCATAAAAGATCGAAACATATAGACGTTCGGTACCACTATATTCGGGATTTAGTGAAAACAAACACGTTGTCTATCAAGTATGTGTCAAATAAAGAACAAATTGTTGCTGTAAGTACGAAACCTATTCTACATGTGACGTTTGCAAATTCGTGTAAACTTGGTATGGGAATTTTAATGTAAAGTTTTGGAGGGAGTGCTGAAAATATTTAAAACTTTATCATCATTAATTAATGGTAATGTTTGGGGCCCAGCAGTTGGCTTTGCTTGTAGATGTAATTTATTTGCAGGTGTCTGCTGAGGTGCCTCTTCCTGTTCTCTTCTATGCACACTTGCGGTTCTGTTCTGCTCGATGCTGCTGCGTGAGCTGTGTGAACCGAACCGGTGTGGTGTTTAGGGTTGACTGCGTGTGCTTTAATTTTCATTATTCCATTTGTAACTTATCTGTAACATTTCTAACACTTGTTCATGTCTCAGCAAATAGAGTCATATTAATATTTTGCTTTAATACTTCTTACTTAATATCTCCTTATCAAACCCATTTTGAATGATGGGAATATGAACTCGAAAAGATCGTATGCTAACAACTATTAGCCGGACCTGTGAACACCGACAAATAAGAAATTAACAATATGAAGATAATTTAAATGTTCCAAAATATTATCTAATATAAAAATGGCTAATCTCTACAAACCTTTGAACATATCAGCATATGCGTTAAAAAATACCCCTTTTAACGCTGAATACAAATGAAAAATGAAACATTATTATCATAAGATCCTAACCTAACATCTACAGCCAAATATAAATACAAAATATTTATCACACTTATTCTAAGTGCTACGAACTAAATATTTTTAAATGAACTAAAATTTCGCTCTTAGTAACTACAATCGGTTTCAACTGTCGTGAAGGCACCAGACGAAAACTGTATTGAGGCCACGGAGCGGTGGGTATTAAATCAGTCAGTTATGATGTAGGGTCGTAAATCGTATTAATGTGGCAGTCAATCTTGCCACGGGGTAAATCTGGTGTTTAATTTCACAATTTGCAAAATGACTCATGAACGTAATCAAGCGCATTAATTTTTCAAGTAATCATAAAAAAGCGTTGGACAACTTCAGGCAAAATTGTTCTTTTCGGATCTATTCTACATACATTGTACATTAATGCAGTGGTTTTAAAGTTGCGCGACAGGCCCCGTCACACATTAAAAAATCTACGTTAAATATAAACTTCCCGAAACAATTCTTTAACAAAATATTTTTGAAATAAAGATAACTTATAAAGACAGTTAATTTAGTTCCAATGATAATAAAAGTAAAAATAACAGAAAAACATATCTTTATTTATCCCCGTGTAAAATATAACGTCAATCCAGCGAACCATAAGGGTAGAATAAATTTATTCTTAAACGTTACGAACGCTACAAACTGTAACATCTGCAGACATACCAACCTTACATTCAGTCGGCGATGACACACACCAGATGTAACAAATTTTCCGGAAATAACATCGCTAGTTAATCAGCTATTAGGTGATATAAGGTTTAATGGTGTGAAACAAAATTTACTTTTTTGTTTTTTTCCGGGTTTAGGTCTTAAGTACTCCACTGTGCACCGGCCAGATCGACATTATCCCTTACGTCACTGCCCCCAGCCTATATTCCAACCAAGAGAGCCTCCCTGAGGGTCTCAGCCGCCTGGTGAGTATAAGTATGATCACTACCCGGGATTTCACTGGGACAAGTCCGTCCGGATCACCAATTCTCCCCTTCCTCTCCTCTTCAAGCTGTGGCAAGCTTTGTGGCCCATATGTGAGTGTGAATATGTCCTTTGTGAATATGTCAGTGCTTTAATTGTGAGAATGTAATTGCCAAATAAACTGTAATAAAATACGAGGGCTAGGCAGAACGTTACCTCCGTTTTCGTGTAACGTGAGAAGTGTAGGGGGGGACACACTTTGACGTATTGACACACACAATAGGTCAATATGCCTCGAGCTGCAGAGGTTGGAATTTCGTACCGCTTGTCATTTGCGTATTGTAGCGAGTCAAAATGAACAATGCTACTGAAAATCCCGCCAAATGCTTGGCTTGTACAGGGACCAGATGTGATGAATCACAGTGTTGCGCATCAGAAGTTGAAAAGTGGACGGTCCAATTTTCGTGTCTGTCCATCTGTGGTGAATAATAATTTCCAGAAATTTGTCGAAAAAGTTCGTGAAAACTGGCATTTTGCGATATGTGAACTCTGAGAAAGTTTTCCACAGATTTCTTGGTGTCCGGTGCTTCCATTCGGTCACGACTTCAGTTAGACTACCACAAGTTTTGTGCTCATTGGGCACCGCTTCGTTGCGATCTCTAGCAGCAGAATTTTATGCCGAGGGAATTTCCAGACTAGTTCCGAGATATGAGAAATGTTTAAATTTGTATGTTGGTTATGTAAAAAAATAGTAGATATGTGTAGTTGTGAAATTTAAAAAATACATTTTCTATGTCTATTCCTAACGGAGGTTACTTCCTGGATAACCCTCGTATAGTGTTATAATAAAATAAGGGAGTAAATAAAAAATCACGTTGACACTACTTGGGAGGCAGAGGGCTCTAGACTAAACATCTGACAGAATCACTTACAGTTCTTGTGTAAGCATGATTGCTTTCCGACTCCTTGTCTACCTCACTTGAATCACCGAATTCTCTCTCATGGTCTTGAGTTGAATCCGATAGGCAAAAGGGATAAAGAGATCTCGTATATATAAGTAGTCTTCACTTTTCGGCAATTTTAATGTAAAAGCTTGGAACACTCATTAGACTTAATATTTCGTACTATAATGGACTACTCTGGTACTCATCAACATAAAGTGCAAAGAAATTCACCCGGAAATGCATGTTAAGAGGAGTCACTTCTTGTACTCAAAGAAAACAAACCCTGAGTCAAGTAACAGTTATTGTGACTTGAACTAAGTGTATTATTTATAAACTTCGATAAAGAAATCTGATACATAATCATGAGTCATTGCCAATACGCTACTATAATTTCTATGTTTATCTAACATTAGTTGAATGATAGGCCAATTCACCGGGAAAAATATTAATTTCCGTTTGAGAATACATGCAATGCCACTTTACAAATTATAAAATTATTTTTATTCAACTGTTCAACAGTTTTTCTATTCAAGTATTCCAGTGATTAGTTATTTGAATAAAATACATTTTGAAAATCTTTTCTTTCAACTGTGGGACCCCTCCCCACACACACATACAAAACAACACATTCCCTGAGCAGAGAATTTTATATCGAGAGATTCGTTAGTATTTTCCCTTAAACACATTTATTCAACGGTTTTCCGACTTCAAGAATCTCTTACAGAAGCTTTTTTACTAATTTAGATTGAATACCCCTTAGTTGCTCGCTGGGTGGGTGGGGGGGCGACCCGTGCCTACCTGCATTTCATGCTGATTCAAATCCTGTCAAGTAGAATAACCCGTCATTCTTCCAATTTTCTTTCCCATTACAAAAAAGTAAAAAAAGTTGTAATTATTGACAAAGCTTTATTCTATATTTTTCACAGTTGTTCCACTCCTTAACATGCGAAAAAAATGAATTAATTAAATAGGTTTCGGGAGTCTTTCTTGGGTTGATGAAGTTAAATAATCCGTAAATTTTATCCAGTCAAATTCAAGAACTCTATAATATTATAAGAACCTATGTGAAGTCGCAAGCATTATTACAATTTAAATAAAGAAGCTACAATTGTTTCAACATCTACATTAATCAAAGCAAACATAGCTCAGCTGTACATGAAAAATCCAAAAAGAATTATTTGGATTTCCATGATGTGAAAGAGTTCACTGATTTTAATAAAAGAAGTTGCTGAGAGTTTCAATTTCCTAATAAATATATTTTCCATATGATTTCGGATGATGTAGGTGATGTTAATTCCTCTTACACTTTATCACGCCATTGCTATAGTACTATAGATACTGATTACATTCCGTTTTTCATGCATGTTGTTATTTATCATTTTCATTTATTTCTAACTGTATGCAACTTTAGCACGGTTGTGATCATTATCTCTGAAGCCCATCCTGACCCGGGTTTTTCTCAGGTTTACCTTCGGGTAAGTGGCGGATTTTCCATAGGCGGAAATGTAATTTAATACTTTGGTTGTTAATTTTTACTGCACATAATATCTGCGAATCATTTTCGAATAATAAATGGATAACAGTACGTAATTATTAAATAATTTATTTTACAAGTATAAAATTCGCCCTTGGGTCCTTAGTCGGAATCGATGGGATGGTCCCTTGCTTGTTTCCGGTGAATGATTCGGTTTTTTATCCCCCACATGGTCATACGCATTTCGCAACTTACCATAAAGTTTTATTTATTCATTCCACCTCGCTAGTATCTATGACGGTCTGTTGAAATGGAGATATAGCAAGAGTAAAGCGAGAAAAAAACTGTAAAGGTAGTAGTAAAATTAGTGTCAAATATTTACAGAACGGAAAAAAATAATTTCTCAATTTAACGAATTGTGAATTTATTTAGATAAGGGGAGAAAAATATGCAACCCAGGATACGAACAAGATATTTTTTGCGATCGAAGGGAATATGAAGGTAGGGAAACGAAGTTTTTGTGAGAATATGGATATTTCATTTGATCCTGAAAACTAAAAAGGAGTATAAACGCGATCAGATTATGGAAAAGCGTCAACGGAGGAGTGTGGCAATGTTGGCGGCAGAATTAAAGGCAGCGGTGGTGGAGATTGCAAGGATTTGTCATAGTCTATCAGTCAGTACGTAGCAGTGAAAGCAGTCAGGTGTGCTCTTAAACGGTTCCTTTGAAGAAACAGATCCAGTTCTTCATTCGACAATATGCTTATACTTTCGCAGTTGGGTAAGTTTATGGAATTACTTTGAAAAAATACAAGCGTCTTGTTCTAAGGAAATAAAATGAAACACGATATTTCCTTGTATATTAGCAAAATAATACGAAACCAAATATCAAAACTTTATTACTTTAAGTGAAATTTTAAAAATTACTTCATATTCTGTAGCCTTTGTTTTCTTTATTACTTTGTATGTTTTTATCCTGTTGCAGTTATCAGCGCAGTCTTTGTAAACGCTATAGTTTCTCGTTGCCTTGCAGCATCCACAGACAAAGAGTAAGCAGATAAACCACTTAATGATAATTTTAACTTGAATAAATAAATATAAAAAGCGTTTATCGCAAGAAAAGCACATTTCCGCTACAGAAATAGTAACATTATTGAATTTTTTAATATATGAAAATTGAGTTTTAAGATTGCTTAAACCGTAGTAAAATGTTTAGACATTTTTATGCCCAAGTTCCTGATTTTAATGGGAAAGAGTTTGCAATGTAAAGTTATTTTTTATGCCTTAAACGAGTCTTGCAACATTTGAAATCTCTTCAGAATTTAAAATTAACCGCAAAACTGAACATAATAAAGCTGTTTCCTCTGTAACACTGATTATGTCATCTCAGGAGAGCAGAGGAAGAGTGGATCCAACAAGCGAGGCGAGTAATCACGGATATGGCTCCCCTACTTCTGGTATTCATCTCTTTGCTGTTTGGTTGCTGCGTGCTTCGTTGCTTCAAGAATCCGTCGGCAAAGGAAGAATGCAATTCTCAGGATGAACTGACCATGGTTGATTATGAGTTCACAAATCACGAAAACTCGAAGAAATGAAATGAGTAGATGATTTTGTTTCTGTAAAGTTAAGTGCTAGTTAACGAACTAGTCTATAATTCATTGTTCTTTTCCTCAAATTAAGAAACAAGCGACTGATTCAAATAAAGTCAACAAAACTTGTAGGTTTGTTTCATTAACAAAAATATCTTATTGATATTCTCATCATTTCGACGAGTTATACATTCAATGACAATTTAACGCATATTCTTTTTTCACCGAAATGAAATTAATTTAACACAACATTGTTAAATGTCAATTATTTTTCTAATACAATGACTATTTTGTGCATACTCCATATTATGAATGAAAGTTTTTTCATCGCGTTGATATAAATGTTATCTTCTGAACTTAGTGTGTGCAGATTCTTCAATGATAATTTATTACATTATACGTAATTATTGAATCAAAGTTGCAGAGGAAACCAATTGTATCATGTAGGCTCAAACACAATTATTCCTGTCAGTACGACAAATAATGTATCCACTTTTTCAAATTAAAGTTTCGTACATATATCTTTGTCCTTTTTTTCACACAAATACTTGTGTACATACAAATACATTCAATTATGAAAGTTACTCAAAGTAAACGTGTTTAGTGTGGAGAAAATTAAAATACTTAACCTTATTCCTCTTTCAAGGTACCTTGCACACAATCGTACGTCACGATCGGAGGTGGAATGTACGGATGGGACTATGATGGGACGCTTTACAACTAGGGACAATATTTTGAACAAACTCTTCACATTCCACGGAAGCATCATTATCACGAGAAACTTAGAAATCTTTGCACTTATCTTAGAAAAGTTATCATTGTGTACGTAATACATTAAGATTAAATTTTAAAAAACAACTGAACAATAAATCAAATCAATTGTTTTATTTTAGAAATCTAGTATATAAATGTTTATACTTCACATAATACGTATAAAATATTTTCTAATTAGTGTTTTCTATTCAACATAGAGAATTTTTTTCTAACGTGAGTTTGTTACTGATGAAACTTATAATTTTTTTTGTGATGGATGAGGTAAAGAGAAATGGATGATTCGATGTATGTAATGTTCCATTTTCATTGTCGTATCATCGTATCAAGAGTAAGCGACACACGACATTCTGAGCAAAACTTCAAACAACCAGCTGAGTCGATACACTTTATTATTCATTCATTTATGTAAACATACATTTAGCTGTATGAGCGATACGACTTTTGCATAGGGTACTCCAAGTTGTTTTTATAGACTTTAGTTCATAAGAAGTACCTTGAAAATACATCAATGGAATTTGGATAAACGCGGTAAAATAATGAAATTTCTTTTTCAACAAAATAAGTTATTGTAGCCCATATTTAGACTACAATTGAATTAATTTACTGCTTGAATGATTCACCATTTGAAATGCATTCATAAAAGAGAATATAATGCGATAATTTTGAAACAAAGAATTTGATCAATCTTGTCTGAAAAGAAGATATTGAATACAAACAAGTAGTAAAAGTAATTTAATGATTGTAGAAGAACAATGATATATTAAGAACTTAAAGCAGATACACAGGAAATACAGATGTTCTAATGTTGAATACTAGTTCAGAATAATATAATGAAGATACTTATTTTAAAGAATAGAATAGAAGTTTTATTCTCTCATTCACATAAAATAAAATACACGTTATAATAAATATGTGCATGAAGATAAAACAATAACCTCCCAGGTTAAGCCTGTTTGGAGGATAATACATTCAATTTTTACTTAAAGTCATCACAGCGGAAAATACAGACTTCAATGGACAAGGTACATTAATTTTATATCTCTCATGTACATAACAAAATATATTCCAGAGAAAACTTGAAATAAAAAGCAATGTTAACTTTATTAAAGGGAAAAGAAGAAAACAATAGTTTTGTAGTGTCAGTAGCCAACAAAAATAAGTTTTCTTAGAAGATTACCTAATCTGTCAATTATGTACTTTTGTTTTCAATTCCTGAATATTCTTAACTAAACCTGAACCTAAGAATTTATAACATCAAAAATTTAATCACATATAAAAATATACACACACATAAATGTACATACACACATATTATATATACATGTATTATATTTGCACCCACTATTATACTCTCCGTAGGTATTTTATTGCATTTAAGATCAATTTATTCACTACTCTAAACTTAATATATTAGTGTAGTGTCTACATCCTTATGAACAACAACAACTTCCTAAACTTTTTATTAAAAGAAAAGGAAGTTTTCAGACTTTGTATATCTTGCGGAAGGTTATTAAACATTTTTGGGGCTAAAAAACTGTATGTCTTTGTAAAATGGGTCTAGGTACACAGAAATCATTTGCATTTCGCAATTTCTTCTTGTATATATCATCAGTTTTTGAATTACCACTTTTCGGATAGAGAGTCTATAGTACTTTACATACAAACATATTTCTAATCAGTAAAATATTCAAAAAAATAAATAATGGTCTAGATGAATTTATTTTGGATTTATTCATAATAATTCTCAAAATATGCTACGGTAAAATAGTTAGAGACTTGATATTTGTTTTGTATGTTCCACCCTAACATTCAATCCCATAATCCAGTCTGCTATTAACTAATGAGAAATAAATAGATCTTACTAATTCATTACAGCACATGCTTCTTAAAAGTTAAAAATCCTAAGGATATTCTTAATTTTATTATTTAAAATTTCAATACGTGTTTTCCAGGTTAGTTCTGTATCTAATGCCACTCCTAAGTATTTAATATATTTCTCTCCATTAATTTATACACACTTTTTATCACACATCCTGTCTTCACCGACACATTCAAAACATTTATATATTATCGTATTGTCAAACCTAAGATCTCCACGTAAACTTAAGTTTAGATATTTTGTTTTGCTTGCACTTAGGACCATACTATTGTCATAAACGACCAAAGCAATAATTTTAGGTCATTGTTGATTAACAATTCAACATTGTCCCATGATTCATCAACATGGCAGTGTCATCTGCAAAGGAAATCAATTATCCCTGAAATTTATCTTCACACAAGTCATTGATATAAATCAAGAAAAGTAAAGGCCCCAAAACTGACCCTTGTGGCACACCGTGATTTATTTCCTCAAATGTATTCAATTCTCCATTTAGCTTAACGCATTGCATACTTCCAGATAAATAACTCTTGAACCACGTAAGCACATTACCCCTTATACCACAATTATACATTTTATTTAATAATATGTTATGGTTAACCGTGTCAAATGCTTGTCTTGACACCATTGGTGCAGGGGTTTCCAGTGCTCGAGTGTGGCAACTACGATATCCTGACCTCCTTCATTTGAATATTGGTTTTAAAGGGCATATGGACACTAATAGAGAATAAAACAAAATATGACTTACACGGTATACGTCAACAAGTAGCCGCAGTACAAGCAATCCAAAAGTAGATATGCGCACGCCTCCCCGTGGCGGGGAAGGGAAATACCAACACGGTGGTTAAGTTCACGTTAAGAACAAAAGAGATGACAGAGAATCTTGTTTTGCTGGAAGCAATACATACAGGAAGACCTAAGGGTCAAGTGAGTGAAAAAACAAACAAAAATGTTTTCCCAATAAGAATGCACAATGTACTAATTTTTTAATAAAGCGCATTAGTTACTTGAAAAGTTGAAATATTTTTATTTCAAACTCATCAGTATACATAACGCTTAGGTGTCGAAAATAATATTGGAAAATGTCTGCCAAAACTTTATAGACAAACTCTTAACTCTTTTTTCAAAACATTTCGGGACATTTTCGCACATTTCTCAATTGCTTTTCTTATTGACGTGTTCAATTTGGTCCTTTAACTCAGGAATCGTATTCGTCTCGTTTGCTTAAACACCTAACCTTACAGAAATAAGTCACAAATCTTTGTGGCAGGGTCGTTTAATATCACATTCCTCGCAAAATTGCCAATCACATTTTGTTTTCCTACAACCAACCGTCGATTTCACACCGTCAGAAATGGCCGCTGGCAGCAGTTATTGCGTCAGTTGAACCTTGTGTGTAAATAATGATCCTTTGTAAGAATTTGCTGTATGGTGCTCCTCGAAATGTTCAGTTCTTATGATCGACGGTGAATCATGGTCCAGAGACTTTGGGCCGCATTCTCACTTACGGAGACAATATTTTCAGCAGACCGGCCAATTACAATGTTTCTTCGGTGTCTGAACATCTGCAACTGAACCATTTTGCTCAAACGTTTCTGTTACTCGTCGAATTGGTATGAATCGGATACGTTTCGCCGACCGAAAATTGTCGTAATTGGTGAAGTGCCTCTGAAAGAACTTACCCCGTGTTTAACTTACTTACTCGAGAATAAGTTTTGTTCAGGTTCAGCGCGTTTTTCGACAGTAAAGCAATTAATTTGTACTAATCGCAGTGTCTCTAGATGCCAGCTGAGAAATAACTACAAAAATCAACACAGTAGAACGAAAATGACGCGCAATTTAAATTGTTCATTCTTATTGGGACATTCTTTATTAAGGGTCCCCAAACTGAAGACACTCGTGCAACACAACATACACTTACGTCAGACAGGGCTCAGGTTTTGATACACCGGAAATTAGTTATCATTACTTTCCAAAGGATGAAACATGGTAAGAGAAAAGGATGTAGCCCTGAAAAGAAGTAAAAAGCGTCTGCGCTATGTGGATTTATTCCATTCCTTCAAGAAATATTTATACTCTTTCACTTGTCCATATATCGGATTTTGTATTTAAAAAATTTACACAAGAAATGGAACGCTTCGTCTATTGAACAGGACTACAAATTTATGTATTTACCATTCTGATGTTGAAAAATTATGATTTCTGTTAATGTTCTAGAGTAAGAAAGTAACTTCTCCAGTAACAGCTTTATTATTAACACTATTCCATTAAGCTGTTTTATAATATCAAAGTTAAGCTTATGAATATGAATTTTTAAATAGTACCTAACAATTTATTTTATCTAAGTGCTTATTAATTCCTCAATAAATAACTTTTTATAATACATTTCTCTACGTGTGTTATTCTCGGGCCGTTGATTTCATATCGTAATTTATTTGTTTGAGTAAAAGAAAAATAACTTTTACATGTGGTGCTTTCCACTCCGCCATGAAACTGAATGTTCCTTCTTTCCTGGAGGAAACAAATATAAGGTTATGTTGAACTAATTTTGTACAAAATTATCACGTACATTCAATTTAGTTTTACCATTAGATCACATGCAATTCTGAAGGAGATTAGCAAAGAATAGTATAGAATATAAGATGAAAATTGAAAAGGCAAAGTCTTCGATTTTTATTGACTAGTACTCAATTATTAGAATAGTACTCAATTACCAGTGCGTGAAAAGAACTCTTCTACTTTAAATGAAAATAAATTGAGATCTACAAGATTTATATCAATAAAAATATGTCTTCAACTACATCTTCTCATTCAATGATATTTATGCACCATTATTACTTTTCATTTGCCATTAATTGAGATAACACTCGAGAACAGTGAGTGAAAGTTAATAAATTTAATTTTATTAATACAATTGAACTTAATTAATACAATTTAACTTAAAAAATACAATTTAAAGTTAATGATATATTCTACAGAATTTTAATAAATTTAATTGACTCTTAAGTAAAATGTCGGAGTATCCTCTTTAAATAATACCTTCTATTCAATTATATTGCTGATATGAAATAAACAATTAAGTGTACTGATATAAAAATTGTTCTAAAACTTTTATGTGGGAAAGGCGCGTGGGATGTGCCCTAGTTCTTTCTGTTTAGATTTGTAATACCTCCTGATCTAATATATGAGCATTTAATGATTGGAACTGGCCTATGAAGCGATGTAATGACCGCAATAGAAATAACAAATCATGTGTCCAAAGGCAGTTTCTTCATATTCCATCCGATATTTTCTTCATTATCATACTTCGGATTTATAGGAGGAGGGTGAAGTGAGGATGTAGGTTTGAAGCAGAATTGCAAAATGTCAAAACTTTCATACAGTTGACTATCGTACATATTTTTAGTTCCCTGCTGTAACGTTCTTGACACGAAGAAATAACTTCAACATTTTTTACCAAATGGGAGAGTAATGTCAAATTGGGTAATTAAAAAAACATTTTATTATAGTGGTGTAGAAATATATCGAACTGACAAACACTGTTACATTGATCTTCATCAAGATAATCATATTAGTTTTCACTAAGACGAAAAATTTCGTTTGGCTTATACCCTACATTTGGAAAAAATGCAAATAAGAATGTGACCACTTTTCATTTACTCTCCGTTGTTATTTTCGTCCTGTTCCAAATTAACTATTTCAAATTCTCCCTTGCTGTTTTCTTTATGCCGCTTCAGTAGCATGAAGCAAAACGCACAGCAACCGCACAAAAGAGTGATGACCGAGAGTAATGGAACCACATTCACGATCACTTGTCTCGAGTGCTGTGTATCATGTTTTGCTTTCTCCCTGTGGAGAGACGATTCTGTAGGTGAGTTTTGGAGAAACACACGCTCAGTCCATTCAGATTTCACAACTATCCTAAAGTAAGCATATGATTTGTGCAAGCCCCACACGTATTAAAAACAAAACGTAAACCACTAATGAATTACCTCTACTCTGCTTCTCTAGTTTCTCTAGTCCCGCTAGTGGCGAGTGAGCATCGCCTTAAATTGGTTTGCGGGGGGTGCCGGGGGGATGGGCGTGTGCGGCGAAGGCGCAAACTACGCCTTCTTTCGGATGGGAGTAGTTCATAACCATAAGAATGTGTCAGGGAGGTTGCTATGGCGGGGGAAGGTCTATGGAGAGGGAGGATTTGTGCATGGCACCACCGTGGTTGATGGAGAGGGTAGGGTGTCGCCCTTGCTCTATAGATGCGTCTGGTGGGTAGGTGGGGGTTTTTCGCCGTGGAGCGTGGAGAGGCTGACGGGGTGCTGGCTGTGAGGGTGCCTGTCATCCCGTCTTGACTCACCATGTTTCTATGTGTCATCCTTTCTGGCTATGTTGAAAACAAGCTTTTGTCCCAAAAGACGCCGCCACCGGATGCTCTTA
>NNCF01125950.1:284435-297809 GCA_002313205.1 Laupala kohalensis
TTCACAGACTAAACTAATTAAAAACAACGGTCAACACGAGTCGAGGGATTCTAGACTAAACAGAGTAGCGTCGACGCGAGTATTTTAGTGAGGCGAGAAAAGGTTATAAAAGAAGCTATTAAATCTAAAAGAGCTGAAAAGAAGGAGCTAAGAGCCTTGAACGTTTGTTTGGAAAGGAAAGGTTCTCGTGTGGTGATTAGACAGCGTATATGAAAAGGGCATTCATGTGTGAAACGAAGGCGCGCGCAGAGTTGAGGCCGGGAGACGAGATGACGAAAGGGTCAGATGGGCTTCGTCTAAAAAAAAACATTGACGCGGGAATAAGACGATAACTAGGTAACGAGTTATTTTTGAAGGAGCGACGTTAGGAGTGTCTGGAAGAGGTGCGCTCGTGTGGGAGCTTTGTTCCTGGAATTTGGAGGCGAGGTAGGCGGAGAAATAACGAGAAATGGGGATGAAGTGATAAAAGGAGCAGCGGAGTAGTAACACGAACATTCAGAACTTGAACAATCAGAGCTTTTACATTCGAGATATTCGAAATGCAGAATTTTTTCACTCGAGATATTCAAGATTTCAGAACTTTCTGACTTCGACTTTTACACTCGAGAATATAACTTGAACTCCTCTCAGGTTCTGATATTTCATTCCATGTATTCCGAGTCAATTCGTAGAATATTTAAGACTCCGAAATATTCGAGTGCTCGTTCGGAGATCAGAGGAGATGTTTTTCTGAAAGTAATTTAATCATTACGGAGTGAACTGAATTCCGGCAATACGAACGGCTTCGATCAAGGCGACGACACCCCCTTGCTGAGATGGAACTATGACAGCTGATGCGAGGGATTCCTGGAGTGAATGGTCGGCGCTTACGAAGTGAATGGGCGCTGTGATGGAAGGCGACGAGTCCGTGGGTCACCAAGGCAAGTGAAGTTGCCCAAATCAGATGCCGTGATCACCCATCTTTGTCAATAAGGTAACGAATAAATGCTAGTTGCATCCAGTAACAAAATATTGCAGCGAAGAAGATTAGCGTGTGCGTCGAGCATAAAAATATTAAGGTCCAGCTCAGAACAATAAAAACATTAACTTGAATTACAAGGTTTATTGCAAAAGATGAGCTATTCAATGTATAATCATGTTGTAAATGCAACTAATGTTTGCCTTCAGCATTTTCAATTAGATGACAAGATCTAGTATGTTAGAATACATTGTCAATATTTGTGATTTTGTGTCATTTTGGGGGAATGTGTAAAAGGAAAGAAGAAAGCATGATAGTTTTAGATTCAATGTATAATTAGTAAATAAACAATTTAGTTATTTTATTTTCAAATTGCATTTTTCTTATGGAACTCCGTGTGTATTGCCATCTATTTAAATAATACGAACCCCAAACTCATTTCAATGAGACTCATGTGTATATTTTTTTGAAGTTCCTCGAAATTCTTCAGTTAATTGTCCGACTTTTCAGGACAATTTGGCGCCCAACATTTAAGATTTTTACAACATTTAAACCCAGGGCAATTTCCCCTCAATGATAAACTTCATTGATCGAAATTAGATATTTCAAGGTGGGGTAATTAACAATTTAATCACATTTATTCCTTTCTACCATGAAAATGTTTTATAGATAATATATTTCGTTTCCCATTGAAGTATAACTTTTAGCTTTTTCATATTTTACTGAAAAATTTTAAAAAATTAGGTTTTGGGTATATACAATTCGTCTTTTTCTTACGTTTTTTTGAAAACTTCCCCAATTTGAAGATGGAATTTTTTATTGTTGAACTAATGATACCCGAAAGGTACGTAAGAAATTGAATTAAAGATAACTTCTGTGAACAATATTTCTAAAAAAATTGTGTGTTTTTAACAATTTGAACAGAATGAAAATGAATCACGGAGCTGCAAAATTGATTAACAATTAAAGTAACAGTCTTGAGGAAAATGAAGTTACATTTTTGTGGTTTATAAGAACGCGAGAAATGACTGCACAAGACCAACACCACAGGAAGTATTGTAAAGTTTTCCGAAAAAAAATTGAATTACAGGGATTCACAAGAGTGTCTTATCGCAATACGGGCCTAAGTGTCCAACCGCAAATGGCTGAGCTCATTCTAACGGCATAGAACATTACTAGCGATTCTTCAGGTCTGTTGCGTTGTTCACATCGAGAACAGGTGCATGCAGTGGCGATTATATTTTCGTTCTTTGCTTCAGCAAGCAAATGTCATCCCAAGCAGTTTTTTTAAAAGAAGGGTAAGAAAATAAATGTTCAAAGTTTAGCCCCCTCACAAATTGAACAAGAAGTTATAAGGGATTCGTTTATTGACGAGCCAGATGAAGTTTTGTACATTCATGCGGAATTCTATCACACATATTACTGGATGTTATAGAATGAAAATTTTTTTTTTTCTTATTTCTTTCGTAAATTAGTACCTTTAGGTGGGTGACATTTCCGCTTGGAATTATTCCCACAGTCAACGGAGCATGACTGAATCGCAGTTCTACTGACAACCTGGTGAGGGATGGATGCACCCTTCAATTAAATATTACAAATAATAGTATTTAAAATTTCGACATACAATTTAAATCCTGTTTTTTGAATTTTGAAGTATAAATGGAAAAAGACATCATTGGTAGTACATACATCTTCCAGACTCTCCTTAAATTTCAGTTGTGTACATATTTTTTTGCAAGATTTTCTTATATGGTAGTGAAAAAGGATCCAGAAAAGTTAGTTGAAAGAAAAGATTCACAAAAAGTAAAGTAAGGGTAAGTTGCGCGTGGTCTTTCTTTATTGTTGCCTGCAACTTTCAATTTGTTCTTTGTAGTATCAGCACCGTTTTCGAGTTAAGTAATTTTCCCTCATTCGCCAATTAGCTTTCAAGGAAAAAAAAAGAGACCGTTAATTTTTTTTTAATTGTAAATGTTAATAACTTTTTGTACTAATTTTGACAGGTTGATCATAAAAAGTAGCTTGACAATATACATGTTTGGAGGAATATTAATTGTTGTGGATCGCACGAAGAAAGAAAATTGTTGGTATGTTTATTGTAGCAAATATTGTTAATGTGAAAATTAATTCTCGTACATGTGTACTTTATTCCCTCTTTCTGAATTATATTTGTTTTTTCTATCATTCCAAAATTTTTCTAATGGTACGTAAAAGCTTACTAAAAATGTGGTGTTTTGTTGCCGTACGTTTTAACACATTAAAATAAAAATGATGTGTTGTATTGATCTATGTGGCTAAATGAAACTACAACGATTGTTATTGTTGTTACAACTATTATATTCCCCCTTACCTCATATTGCCAGATAAATATTTGAATTAGCGACAAGAAAGTGTCCAAATATTTGTTTATGAATCTCATCTCAAGTAACATGCATTATACTATTTTCTCCAAACTTGTGTAGCTCTGTCGTAGATTGCTTGAATAATATTATGAAACCTGAAATTGATTAAAGTCCCTTTTATTGATATTGATACAGTTGTGCTCTGTTTGAAATCCAATACCTTATTTTGGGAAGTTTAAAGTTTAAAGTTTAAAGAATCTAAGCAAATCTGCATTTGTTGACATATGTTTTTAGATCATTCTATTTCGATAAAACTTTCAACTTTCAGCTAGTTTGAAAATATTTCGTGACCTACGATGAAATCTGAAAACATAATAGACTATTTTTTTGGAACATTGGTATTAAACGCTTCGAACTTCAGGGTGGTATTAAATGTTTACTTTATTCATCAGGCATGAAAGAACCTGAAAGAACTACCGTGAAAGAACCACCGTGAAAGAACCACCGTGAAAGAACTACACCAATTGAATTATTTATACCACTACATTTTGTGTTCTGTTAATCCTTAAATTTCAGTATTAGAATTAGCATTAATTTTAAAAATGTGTGTTCAGGACCTTTGCTGGGGTGCAGATAGAAGTTAAGAAACACTCACCAAAGTTAGCAGACATTCATCTATCTGGCCAAAAGAAGTTAGAATATCTTTTTATTTTAAATGACACAAAATAACGATATATTTGTGAGATATACTTATGTATTATAACTGCATTACTATGTCAGAAATATAGTACTGTTATTAGAAAAGACTTACGTCACCAATCTCATCCAAGGAGAATCTCCTCAAAGTAGGCACACATTCATATTCTATCCCTCTTACGATTTGCCTTCCAATGGTCCTGTATGCAGTTTCTACAGATTATTGTTACAGCTAAATTAATGCAAGGTACTTCTATGACTATTTATTGGACGAATAGAAACAAACTTCAGTACTTACACAAAAAAACGTGTACGGATAAGCAAAATAATATGTCTGTTCCTTTTCTTGATTTTAGACCAACGCTAGCATAAGAAGTCCCTCTTCTCTGGTTGCTAATCGAGAACTTCTAACCAGTTTACCGGAGATGGTCGGCACTCGCCGTGCGATGTCTTGACTCGTGCGTTAGTGTGTTCGTCGGCAGACCCAGAAGCGGAGGTCTGTGTTTTGGCCTTCCATAGTGCGGCCGGCACGCCCTGTTGCCGGTTGATGTTCTTCTGCTGTGAGGTTACCGCGCCACCCTTAAGTACCGGCACGGGGCTCGCTGGTAGTGTGAAGACTCGCCTCGCAACGGCGGGGCGGAACACTGTTTCGCGGTGCCTCTGTGCGCGCTCTGTCGCTGTTTTGCCCTGAGGCATTCGGCGGCGCGCTATTCGGATGCGCGCACGTCCGAACAGTTATTAACTCTACTATACATCTATTTGCAATAATTCCTCGTTCCATTTATTTTTGATATTTTCCTCGATGGTAGTAAAGACAGGTGCCAACGAATTTGAAATAGTAAAAAATTAACCTTGAACGTACTAATAGTCGCTCCATGATCAAACTGGCTGTGCATTACGAATTAAGTAGCCACCAGATGGCAGACATATCGCTCTTCCTGTTCAAGGACGGTATAACTAGGACGAGGCAGGCTCCCAAAATTCTTTGCGGCATCGGCCATAATGCCTCTTACGCGAGACGATTCTATATGCGCTAAGCATTGTAGTACGTGTGTTCTTCGGGTGTTAAATATCACCGTAAAAGCGAAAAATGGGCTACCGTGCGGCTACAGGATGCAGAAATAAGACCTCTAAAGATATGAGGTTATTCAGGTTTCTTTCTTATAAGAAAAGACGGGCCATATGGGTTCAAAATTGTAGGAGAAATAATTAGCAGTCAACAAATTATTCACATTTGTGTCTAGTTAGTTTGATTTTCTGAGGTAGTAATTGTTCAGAACTATTTATTTTTTCATTATTCACGTAGAAAATTGCATTATGTACCGTCCTGGAATAGTAAAAGGGCTGACAAAAATATTCAAAGTCCCGCGCGCTTGGAGTTTTGGATCTGTTAGGTTTGCAATGCCACGTCTCTTCGACGGGTAAAAAGCTCCTCCATTTCGTACGACCAATCGTTGGCAAACTACTTCCATATTTGGCGGCCCAATAGAAGACTGGTACTGGTGAATATACCCCTATTAAATTGTAACGAGAGAAAACGTTTTATTACAGCTCTATTACATAAATATTTTGTAAATTTTTATTATACACATATTGGACTTACAGAACAAAATATTCTTTATTTTCTTAACTACAATAAAGTTTATTATTCTCTATATTTAAATGACATACCAAGTTTCATGGTGTCACAACGCCGTCCTAGGGAATATTAAACAAATTAAACTTATCCGTAAAAAAATTCTTCTTACTGTAAAATCGATATGTTTAATCACAAAATTTGAATATCATCGCAAGATATCGTATGAATTTCGTGAGATACGCATTCGGAAATTACTTATAAATATTCTTATATACTCTGAATTTTATTCAGTGGCGCAAAGAACTCAAAGTTCATTGGCATTAATTAATGTGTGTTTTTTATTGCATTTTCAAATGATATTCAGCTCTTTTATACTACTTTTAGACGTCAATCGGAAATGAAGCATTATAGAAAAATATTTAATATAAAATGAATGTATAACACTAAATGTTAATTCTAATGATATCTTCAATAATTTTAAACCAATAAGTAAAGTCTGTAAAAAAATGTATTGATGCAAGATATATCGCTTGGATGTAATCGTGCAACATATAAAACAATATGCTGAAGGAGTAACATTACTAAAAAGTTTATTTTTAGTTCTCAGAAAATATAACACAGAAAGATAACACTTTTATTTAGACTTCCAAATAAAATTGAGTTGTATTCATGCACATTATCTACGATTATCAGACAATAAAGCATCGCAATTAATATTGCATTTAATGAAGCATCTCACATTGTCCCAGATATTAATTTCATTACTTTAACTACTTTCTTTAGTTATTATCGACATTCCGTAGAATTCATTGATTTTAATAGAAGGGGCAAACAAGGTAATTCAGAAGCATTCTTTATATCACTTTTTACAAATCAACATGATTCTTCATATTTGTGAAGATAAACATATTGATTAGACATTAAACATGATTTATAAAGTAAGGATAAAATCAGCGAAGAAGTTGATGAGATAATACAGACACAATTAAATATAAAGTTATTGTAACTAGAAGATTCCAGCATTCCAGATTCAGAGCCATTTTGTATAAGAAGTTATTTTAACGAACGAACAAGAATGAGAAAAAACGCATTACAAAACAATATACATATTTAAAAAAATAAAAAATACAGCCTATATATTCATAAATTGTTATTCAAATATTTAGACTTATTTAATTTAGAAAACACTGCTCTCAATCTCATGAATGCTGCTAAATGTAAATTTGATCTGAGCAAACACAATTAAACAACCACATCGCTTTTATTTACATTTCAGAATATTTGTTGGATTTATGCTGGTCATCGAAGAAGAAACTTTCGTTATTTAATAGGATTTAGTAGGATTTCATGTTCTATTTGGATTTAATTTATATATGGATATAATTTAGTAGGATTTCATGTTCTACGACCTGAAATAATACCATTTTAGAATGCATCGATCTAGAAGACAAACACAATTTTGTAGAGCGATCGCAATAGCAAATTTATAATCAGCCATCCATTTTAGTCCTTTACTATGCGTGCAGAGAAAGCGTACTAGAATAATGGTAATATCGTTACTGAAAGCACAATACATTTTGCACTTAATAAAGTGTTAAAATCAGAAAATCCTGCTTACACACATTCACAGCGACTTGAAAATAAAATATTTTGCGTATTTTTGATTTGTTGTCATCTCTACGTATCTTTGTGGTCTACAAAATACGGTACTTTAGTACGACAAGATCACTTTCCAGAATATTTTTCTTTATTCTTGTTGTTCGTTTTTTTAATACAAGAAGAAATCATACCTACGGAAAAAGCAAAAAACCACAAAAATAAATATATCGAGTTTCCAAAATACTTTTGTGATTTTGGATTTATTATACGCTTCCGACATTAATTTTTATGGATAAGTTGTTTTTTTCCTTATGACTACTTATTCTTGTAAGTAGTCATAACTAACAGACCCTAGATACATGCAACTATGGCCTTGAGAAAGTCTTACTAAAATTCGAAACGTTGGCAGTCCGAAGAATATTTTAATGAGCAAACTGGTTACTTATGAATGATAAATATTCATATTTTGGACATCACTCATAGAAAACCATACACAGACAAAAAGAGACGATATCTCAATTGGGTCGTGAAATAGAGACTGTTGTAAACCATGTCATTATCGCCAATTCGTGAAAATTGTTAATGTGGCAAAAATTCAAGTTCTGGAAAACCAAAAAAAAAATACGTTTTTAGGCACACAAGTGAACAACATTTACATGTATACACTGTGATAATGGCTCAAATCGTTCGTGAGATAGTGGAAATAGCTTTAAAAAAACAAAAATCACATTTCACCCTGAATGACACCTTGAAAATCTAAATTTCGAAAAATCCTTTCATTGAGTCCATACAATACAAATTCAATATTTCGGCGAAATTTCAAGTATTTATCTCAATGGAGAGAGAAAATTATAAATGTGTCAAACATTGAAAACAACACACGAAACACTTCCATCGCTTTACATCCATTAAAAATCAAAACATAGAAAATTCCAGAATTTTTTAATATTTAATTAAGCAACATTCATTCACAAAAGTCAAGTTGATAGCCATATTAGTTCATGGGATATAGTGAAAATAATAAATCATGCCGTTAGGGTGAACGATAACAACATGAAATCATTTATGCATATATTTCTTCCGTGTACACTACACGTTGAGAAACTATATGTGATAACTTTTGTTCAGGTGAAAATGGCGACGAGTCGGGGTTTAGGTCCGGGTGGAAATGGTGTACAGCTTTGGAAGGCGAAAGGGTGGTGTAGTGGTTAACACCCCTGCCATCAAAGGAAGAGTCCCGGGTACGATTCCCGACACGTCGCCATTTTCACCTGAAAATTATCACAAGAAATAATTTCTTACCTTTTGCACCCGTCAAAATATAAAATATCATATAACTCAAACAACCATTTCTAGATATTTAAATGTACAGCTTTTGCTTACAAAAGCTGATATATCTTAATTAGGTCGTGAGATCTAGCAAAAATTTAAAAACTCACATTTTACTTTCTTTAATTAGAATTTCCAAAACATCCTTTCTTAGTGGGTGGTTTTGTTACAAAAGGAACCTACTGTCCACATTTCATGTTTCTAGCTTTAATAGGTTAGGTTCTGCATTGAAGAATGAGTCAATCTGTCCGCTTATATATATATTCTTTACATTCTATATACGTACCCGAACGTTGCAGTATGAGCATATTTTCGAATGAAGGAGTTTAGAAATTCCTTTGCTGAGAACGTTCGAAAGAACCACTGAATTCTTCGCCCGCTGATCACTGACTGGTGGACAACTAACCCTGTAAAATCTCCACCACCGCTGCTTTTGTTCCCACCGCCAACATTGACTCGTTCCATCATCCCCACCATTGCGCTTCTCAGTGTTCTTGCATCGCAATCTCTCCGAATTTACTTGTCACACTCAGAAGACACATCCACTCCATTCCAAAAACTAGCTACCCATACCCTATCTGCTTCTCGACCGACAACAAGTAACCTTCCTTACACTTTTCACGCACATACTCTTTACTTATTCCAATATTTGCTGTGGTGGACAAAGCGGGTTCGCCGTAGGTTTTCTCGGGTCTCTCCCTTTTGTCCTGCCTTTCATTCCATCATTATCATTCACCTCATTCGCACACCACCGTCATTAGGAGATCGTCTGAGAAAAAGCGGAGGTCGTATACAAAGAGGCCCAGAGCAAAGAGGAACGTTCACGAGGTTCCCCCAGAACAGTGTACACTGTTCGAAGCTCTTTAATGCAGAAGCAATTCTGCCTCGATTTGATTTATTAACGCATTCCAATTTCCAGAAAATATCAAAACCAGTAATCATTAAAATATTGCTAGAAATCACGAAAGAACGACGGTCGCTTGAAGGAATTTACACAGAAAGTAATTCCTCTCCTGAAAGAAAGAAAAACGCTTTGAAGAATTGTTGCACGAATGTTTTAGTCCTAAGAAAAATTAAATTATAAGAGTCTTGAGATCCACATAGCTTTAAAAGTGTAATACAAACGCTACCTGCATGGACGCACCCAGAAACGATTAATTACTATAGTTGCTTCTAATTAACTTCAGGGGACACATATTTCTTGAGCTCCAGATTTTCAGGAAATTTCTTTCACTATAAAAACTATTAAAGTTAAAATATCAAGCTATCCTAAGAAAACTTGCACTGTTAGGATTCATTAAATAAAATTTCACAACTAAATATGTATTAGGATACATAATACGCAGGTGCTACAGGATACATTAATTTTTATTGTAAATAAATTTTAATGTAACATGTAGCACCAGTAACACACAAGGAAAAAATTATCAAATTGAAATCAAATTACGGAGCTGTAATACAATTACTTATTTTTCAGATTAAAATGAAATATTTCGTATTACGTTTACCCAACAAACTTGTTTTCGTGTTTTTTACTGTTTTTTGCATTTCTCCAGTTACATTGGAATGGATTAGGATATTCTCTACTGAATTTTTTTTACAAAATCAATGTTTTACGGATTATTTCTCACTTGCCTGCAATATGAAAAACATTGAATTTATATTGACACTTCGTAGCTGGTTTTCTATCTCAAAAGCTACTGTTCTTCTCATGAAGAGAAAGATGTTGAAGCTGGATGTAAATCTGCTGACGCTGCGGCCAAAAGTCTTGAATTCGGATTCTGTCGGTTGCTGCGTCAGTTTAGGTTAAAAGTTCTAGGAAGGTAGTGCCCGCATACGGAGTGAAATAAGCGAGGCACTGGGATGTTTCCATATCGAGCATTTGCCAATTCTTCTGTGCTTTAACGCAATACGCAAGCATGTGAACGAGAGGGAATTTCTCTGCTGGGTATAACAAAGAGGAATTTTTTTCCTGCTTTATTTATACACACAATTGACTTTGCAGATTTACAACAGGAGGTGAAACACGGTACGGAAATATAGGAGAATTTGAAGAAATTAGAGGAGGTGAAGAAAACTTGGATTCAAGATGAACAGGAATTAATGACAACTTCCAGGAATAATGATAGGGACGTACATCGACTTCAGATGAATATACTACAGGATACTATTGAGAAACAAACTGACTCTTGTACGAAACGAGGGCAAACATGGTGGATGTCGGATTTGAGAGCCAGGAAGAAAATCAACAATAAGAAAAAACGACGATTAATGCGAAGACAGCAGCTGTGTGTGGACGAAAGCGACTTGTAGCAAGAATATAAGGCGCCAAGACAGCCATCATACGAGCCAAGAAATCGGACTGGACAAAATGTGTAAAAACAGCGAAGCATCGATCTTGTTGGAAAATTCTTTACAAGATACGAACAGGTAAGATGAAAAGTGTCAATATGGAAAACTTTATGTGTGCAAGGAGAAATGCAGTGGGAAGGGGAGGGAACCAGTTTGCAGGATAAGTTATTTCCAATACGACCCACAATTGACTTCCATGAAATAGGCATTGCTGAGGAGGAAATAGAATATATCAATGAGAGTGAAATGGAATCAATGGTCAACAAATTACATGTCCGTGGTATGATAACATCCGACATGAGATGGTGAAAGCAGTATATAAAGAAATAAAATTACGTCCTTTTGGATTGTTGGATTCCTGTATAACTCATGGATATTTTCCACAAGCATGGAAAATAGCCAAACTGAAATTATTTTGAAAACCGAGGAGATATCCACAGTCCTGTAAGTCATACAAGTCAATAGCCTTGTTAACGACATTTGCGAAAATATGAGATAGACGGATCTATAAAAAGGAAACATTTTGAGGATACGTCAAATTTCAATTGTAGACGGTATGGGTATCGGATAGGCAACGAAACGAATGGTACAAATAACCAATTACTAGCGGACGTTACATAAAGGGATAGTAAGCATAGTTTATGCGTCTTCCTAGATGTTCGGGGTGCTCTTAATATTGCGAAGTGGGGTATTCTTGAGTCAATGTTGGAAAGGAAAGGGGTGTCAGATTATTTCAGAAAGATTGACGACTCTTACTTGCAAGAAATGTTTTTCCTCTTGAAAATTGGTGGAAAACAGTTACTGCACAAGGGAAGAGACGGATGTCCGCAAGGATCAGCCACAGGTTTGTTTTACTCGAATATTATAATCGACAAAATATTAGATCAACTACACAGCAATGCGATTAAGTATATTCCATATGCAGATGAACTTACAATAATTATTGAGGGAAAATGTTGAAAACATCTTGAAGAACGTTCGATTAACGAAATACAACATTGGACAAGCGGAAAAAATAATTTTAAATAAAGGAGCCGTGCGCCCTATTTTGACATATGGCTCGCTAGCATCTGGTTATAAAAAGCGTATGCATGTATTGAGAAAAATTAAATTCCATCCAACGATCATGCCTTTTGGCGATTAGAGGTGCCTATTGGACACTCACGTGGGAGGCATTAGAACTTTTGTAAGGAATTATGCCTTAGATTTGTACCTGGTTAAATTACAATATCGTCGAAGATTAGAACCAAATGGGAAAATAGTGTTACACCGTGGCGAGATAGCACGAGGATCAAATGGGTGGGAAAAGGCAGAAGCGTAAGTGATTATGGATGTGTAACAGATAAGATGATCCACAGTGGAAGGGAAGGGTAATCCACAACTATATAACAGATGCATCATTTGCATACAAAAATTGAAAGTGGTTTAAATTGAATCCACTTCTCGTAGAACATCTAACCAGACATCGGAATTTCAACAAAATTTAGTAGACAGAGGGTTACGAGATGCGAAGGCATGAATATTCCGATGATAAGAGGAAACAAGCGAACATCAGTTATGGAATTGCCCCTGGTATACTGCAGAGTAAGTGGATCCATTAAAGCGGTATAGACGATAGTACACAAGGGTATAGACGATAGTACATAAGCCGCTACGAATAGATACACATCCTAAATTTGCAGCCTTCCGAGAATTTGTAATGAAAATTTGCCATATTGAAAGAGGAGTTAGATGCTATCAGATTTTTTATTATGGAATCCAGACTTCTAATAGCAGTGAAGAACACAACAAATATAGCAGAAAATAACAGTTACCAACATAGGATTTGTAATTTTGTTTTGCATATACGCAAGTGAAAAATTTGGTTGTATAAATGAATATTGATTTTTTAAACCTGAAATGTTTCAAAAAGCGTGATATTGTTTAGGTTCTTGACGACATGTCGAAATTATCATTTTCTATCAAACAAACTAAGAATGACAAAAATAATTCTTATTCAGTGAAACACTGTTGTGTTTGTAACAACATACGTTGATTTCAAGCTTCTACTTGCAAAATGTAATGAGTTATTAATTTCTTTAAACACTACTACAAACGAGCAGACATTATTAAGGAATAAAACTCATACTGTCGCACTCAGAAGAATACCACGATCATATGACAATTGAGTTAAAAAGTTTAAAACTATTTACACAGCCTCCAGTGACAAATAAAACAATGTTTTAAGTAACCGACCAGAAGTGAATTATAGTCTCGCGCATTGATTCCAATACAGTATTCAGTCAACAGGCTGGGTTCCGGAAATGACATATATTGAGACCGTGGATTGAATTGATTAATAATTCAATCACGCGTTTTCAAAATATTAACATAAAAAGCATGGCTCAACATGGGAGCTCGCTGAAAGAGACTTGGGTGGTCTGAAGCTTAGCAAGGCGGTGCTACATCAAAAGCTCAGTAGAAAGTTTTGGAATACAAAAACGCAATAAAAACTATTATTTGGAAAAATCAAAAGTAGAGAC
>NNCF01125950.1:298338-316243 GCA_002313205.1 Laupala kohalensis
GACAAACGAGTGAGCGATTCGAACAATGCGAAGACATAACATTTTAGGAGTTAATGAGCCAATAAAGGTCATTTCAGCCAATTAGCAAGCCAGAGAAGGCATCGTCATAGCTTAGACAATCGAAGAGAAGTGCCACTGTAATCCGTCAGGGGATATGCGAAGCGCACTCATACAGGGAGTAGTTAGTAATATTAAATGTGGCTAAAGACGAAAGCAAATTAAGGCGAAGTGAGTCGGGAAACTCCAAAATGTGGCGGACATAGAAGGTGACTGGAATGAAAAAGATCGCTTAGACAGAAAAAAAAGAACAAGCATTAGTGTGGCACGAAGAAGGAGTCTCTAAATCATGAACACAAAATTGAACAGATCTTCATCTCGTCCGACATCACCAGACAGCTTGGGTAGTGTGTAAGAGTGTAGAAGGGAATTGTAATGGTATTTTAGGCCTTGTGAACTATAAATTGTGACATAAATGTCAGCAGGCCGTGTGCTACAATTAAAGTGATTAATTGTGAGGAGGGGGTAAAGAACAGGGGAACCTCCAATTAAGAAGACGAGTGGTGAGTACCATGTAAAAGGACGTTACAAGCGCAGAAGGCGAAGTTATGTGTAGTGTTGTAATAATTTTCCAGTGTAGTGTATATTGTGTATTGAGCGTCAGTATGAATAATAAAATGTTTTGTTCATTGCTCGAACACCAGATTGTTGTGTTTTCATTGTGAGTGGCTCCCATAGGAGTGAGTATTCGGTTCCCTCCCCTTAGTAATTAAATAGAATTTTTTTTTTTTTTTAAATATTTTTTACAACAATTAATTTTTTTATATTGTAATTAGTTAATAACGCTCCTTCCCATCCTGATCAACGCTTCGTGCCCTTTGACTGAGAAATTGAGTTCGTAGGACTCCATAGCCAGCTGTTGCTAACAGTGTACTCAGTAGCGTGGGTATGCGTGCTGAATCTTGCAACAGAAAAAACCTTACTGATAAGCATATCACTCCACCAAGGCCGAGAGTTCCGCTTGTACAGCACTCTGGCCTGGCCGGTGGTGTTAAGCGACTCTAACTAGAGCGTTGTCCTTACTCCTGACACCAACTATCGAACAGTCTCCCCTGATTCCACACAATTTCTCCTTCTGAACCGCGACTCTCTGGACGATTGTCGGTTGGCATCGGTCACAGATTGTTCACCCTCTTACCCTATCTTTTCACCTTCCGCCCACTCATGCAGTATAGCAGTGTTTCTAAATCAAACACGGAACGTGAACTAGTATTGCAGTGTCGGCATCGCAAAAACCCCATATGATTTGTTCGCTACAGGCGGAACACCGGGAAAGTGGTACAACGTTGTCAGTGAAGACACCGTGGTGAACATTTCTTGTGTAGGGCATCATTATACAATAAGATTATCGAAACAAAGAAATTTTTTACTCCCTCATGGGCATTTAGGTCAGTCTCACTGCAAATTCTACCCCCAATTTTTGTTGTTTTAAATTATACAGTGCCGTCGGTAGTCCCAGAAATGCAATCCTGGAGCCTAGGAGAGTTCAACACCTCCAAATTCGAAATAAAGGAACACGTGGGTTTAGTGCCAGAATTTCTGAACACTCGCAGAGTGCAAATCACACACATTTGTACATATAATTGTGTATGTCTCTAGATGATGTTGTATGAGGAAGAAGCAAAAGCAGAGAACACCATTACCTGCAGTGACTGTTACCCCCGTACAAACTACTGGCCCATTATTTACCTATTTGTAATTTTTGTGTTTCACTTTTTTTGTATGAAATTTTGTTTTAGCTTCTAGTGCGCAAAGCGAACATTTGTAACTGAATATATACATCCAGTAGAAAGATTTCTATTTCTTGCGTACGTAAATTTTATTCTGTTTCTCTTAAATTGCTAACTTTTGGTGCGATACGCGAACAGTATTGTAGATAGTATGTGAAGGGGATTGTTTGGTTGATATTCTGTAAACATTATACTATAATAGAATGAAGGACATGCTGGTGTCTTCACGACCACCCGGATTTCACCTTAATTTTAGAGAAGGGGGGAGATGTCGTGAAGACACCTAGCAACAACGGGAATGAGGTCGGATGGCCGGAGGAAGGAGGTTAGTGGGTAATGACGTAGAGAGTAAAACCATATATAATCGGTTGGTGATTGGAAGTCGGGGCACAAGGAACCAGTTACCGCGTGGGAGTTGCCTCTGAGTGACACCCCAGTAACCTCCCACTGCTCACCGCTCATGTGAGAGCCGAAATCTGTGTGGACCAGTGACTGTTCCTCGCTCGCAGCATCCAGAGCTAGACTACGTCATGACTCTCCCCTACTCTTCTCTGGATGTCGCCCTGCGCCCCTCAGGCACGTTGTGAGTATAAATAAAATATCGACTTAGCTCTGAGTCTCACTCCATCATTCCTTCCGTTAACCTCCAAGTTATTTCCCCCTTCACGTGGAGACTACTCGGTTGGACTCGGCCAACCAATTACGAGTCACAGCGGAAAGACCTCGACACCAGTCAGTGGAGAAACACGCAAGGCAAAAACACGCGTAACAGGAATTCAGAGACGCTCGCTGATTGCAAACATGGTTTTATTTATCTCTTGCTGGAGGATGTTTATTTTTGTCGCCTTAGTTTATTTTATAAAAAATAACAAAGTCGATGTACAGGCAAAAACTATAAAAATATCACGAAACATTTTCGAAACATTTCAGGCTTAAAAAAAATAATATTCATTCATAAAACAAAATTTTCCACTTCGGTATATGCAAAACAAAATTACAAATCCAATGTTGGTAACTTTTATTTTTTGCGATTTTTCTTGCGCTCTTCACTGCTATTAGAAGTCAAGGGTCTATAATAATAATCCGCTAGTGCATAATAAATGTACGACCTCCTCGTGGAAGGGGCGAGAACGTTGGAAAATCCCAGTGGCAAAATGACTCAAAAAAGAAAACTAATGCAACAAAGGAATGATAAATAAAGAGAGCCTTGTAATGACATAGTTATAGACCAGGCGGTCTGGATAACGTAGGCCAAAATAAAAGAAACGAAAAACTAACATCAACGCTACGGATCGGCTACAACGCCGTCCCTTTTGTCTCTGCGACTCCGACGTCGACCGTCAGAATGAAGATTGTCTTCGTGGATACGACTGGCGTCATCGGAACTTTCACAAAATTAGCGTGAGGCGGTAAGGCTGCCGTTCTAGATAAAGCACTTAGAAGAAATATTTATTTTTATATTTTCATTGTACAAATTGTTCACTGTACTTATCGTTTGTTGAATAAAATTTGTTTCCAAACTTTTATTGTGTTATTGGTTATAACATAATTGGCGACGAGGAAAAAAGGGGCATTTTTTTCTTTGTATGTTTTGATTTGTTTCGACTGTCATTAGGATGGAGCAGTAGGTACAGACGTTAATAGTATAACTGCAGCAAAACTAGCGATAGCAGCAACGAGAAAATGAAGTACTTGCATCACTGACGCATATCGCGACGGCGTTTCAACAGCAGCGGATTATTTCATAACTAATTTAGAAGTTTTAATAAAGAAACTGCAAGAGTGGAACTTATAATGTTATATCTGCGAAATTTTATAACCGCGGAGAACAGTATCCGGCCAGCTATAGAGGATGCTTAGTAGCAAAAGAGTTACAAAACATTAGGAACATGGCGACACAAAATAAAAAAATAATTACGGTATAGTCACAGAAAAGAAGAAAAGGTTTTATTGGCAGAGAGATATGATGACTGAAAGGGACTATAGAGGAAGAAAACTCAAGAGATAGGACAAATATATGAAATATATTCAATAGCAAAATTTATTTAGACATCTATTCTCCAAAAAATGAAAAATATGAAATTGAAAACTACGCAGGAAAATACAAAGAAACGTGGAAAATTAAAATTATGATGGTGCATTTGGTTTTTTTAATTAACTTGAAATAAAAGTAATAATCAGAAAATATTTGATTGAAGGTGTCAAAATGGATTTCCGCAACTTATATTATCATTAGTGACGTACAATCAAAGTAAAAAGAATATAACAAATTTGGGAAAATAATACAAATTAAAAATATAAAAGTAAAAAGGTATGAAAAATATGTATGAGCTATGTATATTTATATATACTGATATGTTTTATTACTGCTAATAATAAATTGCTTTCACATTTGTAAAAGCTATGCAAAGAATTGAATGACAGACTGTAAATTTTGGACAAAATATTATTTGAAAAATTCAAATAATGGGTGTTTTTAATTGAAGACTACCATTTAAAAGAAATTTTTAAAGATGTTTGCATGAAGATGGGAAGACTACTGGTGAATGATATTTCTCAAAAAGTTGCAGAACTCTTCTGATATAACTTTGGTCTTTTTCCATGGACTCCACCTTCTCTTGCAGACATCTCCATGGATAATCTTGAAATAGTAGTCTACAATTCGAAAACACACACTTATAACATAGTGTACTGGTATAAACATATAGTTCTTTTTTTATGGACTGGCGCCCTTAAAGAACTAGACATATTTACTGATTTCCTGAACAATTATTGCATAGCTCTTACAAATCTGAAACCAATTTATTCTAGTATTGAAAAACATCTGTATATTAATATTCTAAGCTCCAACATATTGTCCTATTTCTTTTTCATTTATCCTTTTATTATTATTATTTGTTGAACTTTTATTTTCTCAGTAAACACTCATTGATACAATGGCTCGGGTCAAGTGGCTGAGTTTCCATTTGTCTTTCAATTTTCTAGATATAAAAACTTTCTAACTATTTGGGATGTTGCAATAATGATGGCTTTCGGAAGAGATATGTTAATGTACTTGTGTAAATTTAATGTTTTAAAACTGGAATGTATAATTTTTGGAATTACTCCTGTTGCAGAAATTACTATTGGGACCATATTGGCATGTTTCATCTTCCAATTTTTATGAACTTCCTGAGAGACAGGGGTGTATTTTGAAATTTTCTCAGCTATTGTCTTCTGTAGATTATTTGTGTTTGGCACTGCAATGTCTATGAGGAATGTGGTCTTACTACTTTGGTCAGTGAACACTGTATCTAGATGGTTGAGGTGGATGGATTTGTCTGTGAGGATGGCTCGATCAAAATACGAATATATTTTATGGGATCTGGTCTCTAACACTGTCTCTGGTTGATACTTGTAATATGGGATTTTATCTTCAATGAGTTTGTACTTATCCGTAATATTTTATGAATAATTTTTTTCCACCATATTGTACCTTTGCAAGTAACCCGTCCGAGTTTCCATCCTGCAGTGATGTCTTGAGTACTTTCCTCCATCAGATGGCATTAACGGCGTTTGCTGTCGCTAACAGTGGGATCTTTTAGAATATATCTCATGTAGTTAAGGGTTTTGATAACTTGGTCTTGAATTCCTAAAAGAAACCCTTCTGTCTCAGCAAAGAGATCGTCCTTTACTAGCCACATATTAGATGCTTCGTGGACCACCTCTGGTTGGTGCAGGTCATAATAATGTCTTCAATGCAGCTGTTTCTCCTTCCAGGTATTTACCATTTTCCTCTAATGTTCTGATGCACTGTTCAAATACACGTCTGATACTGCCAAACCTTAAAGGGGAATACGATTTATCGGATTGTACTACTGATTGATGCAAAGGCGACTGATGTATTTTACGATGGAAGAATTATCGCAGGGAATAAATTGTACTGCATTGCCTTGATAAATCTAGCAAGCCTCTTCCTTTCATTCTTTTAGGTAAGCGCAATCTTTCAATAGAGGATTTGGGTTGTTGCTCTCTATTTTGTGTCATTAATTCCCTGGTCTATCTTTGAATATCCTTTATATCTGTGTTTGACCACAATATGATTCCAAAGGAATATATTAGTACAAGTATAGCTAAGGTGTTAATATTTTGATCGTGTTCTTGGATCTTAATTCAGATTGTACTATCTACTTAATCCTCTTGAGATACTCTTCCAGCATATGTTTGATAAAGATGATTTTTCATCTTTCCTTGGAAAAACCCTATGAATTTATAAGTTTCATTTTCATTTAACAATGTTATGGCAAAATTCTTTTTTATTTTGTTAGTTTCAGCATCTACTTTTCCTTTGTTTATGTGTAGACTTTTGCATTTATCGAGGCCAAAAGTCATTTTAATACCAGCAGAGAAGTCAGCTGTAATTTTAAGAAATTGATTTAGCAGTGTTTTATTGGAAGCATACAATTTTATTTCATTCACATAGAAAAGATATACCTCTTTTTATTGGGATCTCTCCAGTAAGTATTGTCGCCTCTTTTTTACGTAGATTCAAAGTTCTACGCCAATTAAACATGCTGGAATCTAACCACAATATGATGAGTTGGCTGATCTTATAAATTTTAAGGATTTCTATTAACCAGGAATGTGGAACGCTGTCAAATGTCTTCTGATAGTCAATGTAAGCCATGTGGATGTTTCTTTGGCTCTTGAAAGCTTGACTTGTTGCAACATTGTCTAGTATCAGCTGTTCTTTGCAACCCAAGTGGTTTCTGCGGAATCCCTTTTACTCTTCAGGAAGAATTTTGTTTTCTTCCAAATATACGTATATTCTATTGGTAAGACATTTTTGTTGTACTTTATACATAGTTGGGAGGCAGGTAATTGGTGAATAAATCTTCATTTTTTTGTATCTTTTCCTTTACTTTAGAGGAAAATCTTATTCAATCTCCTGTAGGGCGGTTCTGATTGGTAGCCCATCTAGTGACGTTTGTTGGTTTTCGACCAACCACTACACTCGTTCTTAAGACATTTGTAACTTTCCGAACTTCACATTTTCATACATTCTTTTAGCGATGTTGAACAGGCACAGCCCTTTAAATTTTATTAGTATAACAACCATTAATTCTTATCATTTTTAGAATTGGGAGTGTTTACTTCATGGCTTCTTTGCTCTCACCCTTCGGTATTTTAATCCTCTCCAGACCTCGTGGCTACATTCCCATTGATTTTTATTACTGTTTATATTACGAATACCCTTCCTTGCTCGAATGTTTATGCTAAAGTATCTGGTCCTTCTTTAAGGTATTTCTTTTATTTTCCTTAACTAGGGTTGTTTACACATTCATTTTTATCACTGTTTGTATTACGAGTATCCTTGCTCGAATGTTTATGCTAAAATATCTGGTCCTTCTTTAAGGTATTTCTTTTATTTTCCTTAACTAGGGTTGTTTACACATTCATTTTTATCACTGTTTGTATTACGAGTATCCTTGCTCGAATGTTTATGCTAAAATATCTGGTCCTTCTTTAAGGTATTTCTTTTATTTTCCTTAACTAGGGTTGTTTACACATTCATTTTTATCACTGTTTGTATTACGAGTATCCTTCCTCGCTCGACTGTATATGCTAAAAACCTTTGGTCCTTCCTTCAAGTATTTTTCCCATTTTGAGTATGGCCACGCACGCAGTACCTCGTTAGTCACCCACTCACTGACCTAGCTTCATTTCCAAAAGAAACAATCACGAACCTCTCCGTTCCATATTTGTTTACATTTCGTTTACGCTGTTCAGCCTTTTCTACACCTTTCCACCTTCCTTTTGCCTCCTCGCAGACGAAAGTGTGAGACAGGGCGACCCCCTACCGCTTGCCAAAAATTTATGAGATAGTTCAAAACAAGAATGCTCGCCTCGTTTCCCTCGACCAGGCCTCTCGCCCCACTCTCTTAACGAGCCTTCTTGGTGGTCTCGGCAAAATTCCGCTAACCTACCAATGTTCTTATATTTTGTTTCTTAATAAATAAAATTAATTATGGACAATTAATTATTAATCACAATACATACACATAAGAAATACATATAGTATACATACACATAATAAATACATAAATGGCATAAAAACTTTAGATAACATTTGAAACATTACATTAATCCCGGCAAACTAGCAAATTTAGCAGAAGGAGCAGGCAGGATTTTAGTTCAAACATCCGCTATATTTTCCTCAGTGTCAATGAACTCAAATTTGAAAAAAAATTCTGCCACAGCAGATTGCAACACTCAGGCTTCTATAACACAATGCCTAGTCCTCTTGGATGTTCCCTCTCCTTTAGAAATTAGAATATCCCCTATGTAGTCTGCATATACTGTACATGGTTGAGACATGAATCTCTCCTAACTAACATCCTTCAGAAGTACATTCAACCATTTAAGATCTCTGAGAACACTCACCATGGACACAATCTCAGCCTAATTGTTATTTGCAGAAAATCTACTTTGAGTGGCACATTTCCAAATTACAGCATCTCCAGCTAATAAAATTACATATCCAGTAATGGATTTCGGATTATCAATGTCCCTAGTCCAACTTGCAACTACATGTGCTCTAACAGGTTCTCCAGTCGCTCTATAGCATAAGGACATTTTTCTGGTAAGCTGAAGATACCGCAGCAAATGTTTAACATTTTCCCAATCTTCTGCTTTTGGTTTCTAATTCTCTTTTGACTAAGACTACATGTAGAGAACATTGTGTCAGGGCGGGTAATTTTGCAATTTATCTAATGCTACCAATGGAACTCCTAAATGCTGTTACTTCGCAAGGTCCATCGAGTTTTCGCACATCTTTGTGTTTTGTTGGCATAGGCAATGATGTTCTAATTCCCTTTCAATTTTCTAATTTATGGTCTAAAAGTAAACTCTTTATATAATTTGTTTGACTCATCCTTAGAGATACATTACCTTTTCTCTAAAACTTCACTGATAAAAAATTTGAGGCGAAATCCAGATCTCTAACTTAAAGTTTCTGAGACAAAATTTGGTAAAGCATTTCACTCTTTTGTGAACCTCCAGATACCTACATCATCAACATAAATAGTCACAAATAACTGCTTGCTCTCGTGAACATACAAGATACCTATTCCAGTCCCTCCCTGCTTGTTTAAGCATGTACATACTTTTGTCTAATTTACAAACAAAATCCACGTGATTCTTATCAACAAAACTAGCAGGTTGCTTTATGTAAATGTCTTCCTTGATCTCACTGTTAAGGTAAGCACATTTTACATCAATGTGATGACAAACCCAGTTATTTTCGATTGAAAATTCAAACATTACTCTTATTACATCTCTATTAACAACAAGACTGAATGTTTCAAAAAAATCAACACCAGACACTTCATTATACCCCTGGGTTACTAAAAGAGCTTTAAATTTCTCAATGATGCCATCTTGATCTACTTTTGTTTTAAAAACCCACTTTAGAAGATCTACAACAGAACATATTACATGAAATTTTATCTTGTTTCACTCAGCAGATCTACGGAGTTCAGGATTAACACTATTTTCAACTATGGGCTCGATTATAGACTCATTTCCAACAACAGATTTTTCTTCACCACTCTCTTCCTCACTCTCATCATCATTATCACTAATTAATTCAACAATTGAAGGAGCACTATCAAAAATATTTCCTTTACACATGTTCATTGGAAAAATATGCTCTCTGAACTTAGCATGTATAGAGTACTCAACACATTCTTCTTTCAGATCCAATAGCTTATACCCCATCTATCTTTGTGATACCCTAGCACAGTGATGGGCAAACTTTTTAAAGAGGGAGCCAAAGGAATTGAAAAAGAAACTTTAGGTGGGCCAATATAATTTATTAAAAAATAAAAATGATACATTTTACAAAATTCTTGCATTTTTTGTCCTAAGTCCTATTAATGACTGAAAGACTATGAAGGAGAATGTGATGAATGAAACTGTGACTGCATTTTTAAAAGTTTCTCATAATTTGGATCGAACTGGGATGCACTTATTCTTAGAAGAGAAATTAAATGCTCGTCTGTCAGTCTGTTTCTAAGGCAACTTTTTCGAAGTTTCATTGTAGAAAACACCTGTTCACATGTACATGATGAAGCAAACAGCAGAAACTTTCTGGGCATGTGATATGAGATTTGGGAAAGTGGATATCGACAAGGGCTTGTAGAACTCTAATTTTGGAACATTAAGAAACAATGTTTGAGTTGAGTGTTACATTGTAATTCAAGTTGCAAGTCCGATTTCACTGTTTCACAATTCACGTTAAAAGGTATACTGAAAATTTCAAAGTCTTTTTCAATGACACTCTAGTCTTCAAATCTTCGTTCAAATTCACCATGGAGTCTTTGTAGACTATCATCGTAACTCTTAAGCTTTTCCTTCATCACCGGAGCTAATGAATTCTATCTCGGGAAATAAGTCATTCTTAGCAAGCTGATTTGCGAATAGAACAAGTTGTAGTTTAAAACCTTTGAGATGGCCCCAGATATCATCAATCAATTGATTTTTGCCTTGCATCTTGACATTCAACTTTTTCATGTGGCAGAGAAGATCTGTAAAAAATGTAAAGTCCGAAAGCCATGCAGTATCTGCCAGGATTTTATACTCTACAGACTCCTGTTTCTCAACGAAGAATGTCACTATTTCGTCTTTCGGCTGCCAAACTCTCTCGAAAACGCGTCCTGTGCTAAGCAACCTTACTTTCGAGTAGTACAATATATCAGAGTACTCAGATTGCATGGATTCTAGAAACTCCCGAAATTGTCTGTGAGCAAGCCCTCGAGATCGAATAGCATTAACTAGCTTCACAATAACGTCAAGCACAGGTTTCATATCCAAAGCAGATTTACACAGGGCGTCTTGATGTATGATGCAATGTAGAAATATAACATTGTTATCTGGATATTTTTCATTAAAGATCCCAACAAATCCAGATTTTTTCCTGTCATATTTTTCGCTCCATCTGTTGTTATGCTACATGTGCAATTTATAGGTACTTTCAAAGTTGAAATTCCTTCCATAAATTCATGAAAAATATCTGACACCGTTGTAGTTTCCTTCAACGGCCTCATGCATGCTAGTTCCTCTGCAATCCAGAAGTTTTCGTCAACACCTCATAAATAATAGCAACAGTGCAGTATCATTTATATCAGAGCTTTCATCCATAGTAATTGAGCAGAATTTAAATTGGCAAATGTTTGATTCCAACTGTGATTATGTTTTTATCTATTGCTTCATTTCTGGAAGTCATTGTTTTCCGAGATAAGGTTATTGTTTCAAAATATTTTCTTTTGTCAGGAGATAAAATATCGCAAACTTTGAGCATGCAGTGTTTAACAAACTCTCAAACAAAGAGAACTTTGTTACTTTTAGCAATATTGTATGCTACAACATAACTTGCATGTGTCGCTGCTTACTGAGAACTATTTCCTTTCTCAAAACGACTTTGCTGACGTGATAGTTTTTTGCGTAGATCTTCTGCTTTTTGTTTTCTTTCTTCTACGGTCAAGGTTCTAATCTTGACATCGTTGTGCTCACAGTTGAAGTGTCGTGAAATTTTATATTCTTTGTAGACTGCTACAGTTTTGTTGCAGATGAGACATAGTGGTTTATCCCTAAAAACTTCTAAGTACTTCTAAGTCCATTCATCTTTGAAAACACGGCACTCAGAATCAACTTTAGGTTTCTTAGATAACATCTTAGGGCTAAAACTTTTCACAATATTCAGAGTAAAACTAATAAACCAAAAATGCCAAGACAGGTCTCAATCAAGAAACGTGTTTCAATATCTGTCCGCGGGGGAGGGGGTAGCGACTACAAGGAGGCTCCGTTGCCAGTTTTACTCCTCGCTACAAAGTTGCCAGCAGCCAATGCCTCACTCTTAACATAGCATTCCAATATCTAGGATACGTCAATAAATGTGTATGTCGTTACTGATATAAAACAAAAGAAAAGAAAAAAGAGGAAAATATGTATTTTTCTTATAGCCTGTATTCTTTTTATTCGTCAAATTAGGAATAATACCGCGCGGGCCGGATAGAACATTTCAGAGGGCCGCATCTGGCCCGCGGGCCGTAGTTTGCCCATCACTGCCCTAGCATAATACATTTAATGGCACGAGGTGTTACTTTGTCTCCCTTTACATTTTCTTTGATGCCCAGACCCTACACCCAAATACTCTTAGTCTTTTAATTTCTTTACGGGCAAGTTCCTTATCAAAAAACAGCTCATATGATGTAGCACCCTCTATGGCTTTAGATGGACACAAATTTTTGACATAACAAGCAGTGGCCACAGTCTCTCCCCAAAAAGACTCAGGCACGCCTGCATGAATTATCATGCACCTGGCACTAGTCTCAAACTGTTGGTTAAGCTTTTCGCTACCCCCATTTGCTGATGGGCTCCTTCAATACTCAACCTCCTCTTAATGCCATGTTGATTAAGATAATCACTGAACTCTTTACTAATGTATTCACCCCCTCCATCAGATAGAAAACTCTTTATTTTATGGTCTTTTAGCCTCTCAACTCTTAAAGCTCACAAAACAGTCAAAGGCATCACTTTTTATATCCATCGCTTCCACTTCACTATACCTGGAAAAATCATCTGAAAAAGTCACACAGTATTTGGCACCATTCTACTTACTTAATATAACACACATCTGAGTACTCTAAATATAACACTTCAGTACATCTGTCTTCTCTCTCGGGAAAAGGTAACCTCTTCGTTTTTTCCATGAAGCAGGTGTCGCACTGGCCCACTTGACCTTTTGAAAATGATGTCGCAGTCAGGAAGGTTGATAGCGTGGGCAAAGCGCTATGCCACACTTCCCTGGTAACCATCCGCCTTGTCTTGATTGACACACCAGAGGATGTCAATTCTTGAACATTTTGAATCTTCTCCAGGGCAGCTTTGGGTTGAGCAAACCAGTCCACAGACATGGCATACAGGTCTTCTTCTACAAATGCAAATGTCAATTATGCACTTTATTCCATTTTTCTCTTGAGCTCTCACAGAGATTAAATTGTCATTTCCATCCGGTACCCAGTACACTTCCTGAAATTTAAGCTGCCACCCTCCACACTTATCAGTTAGTCTCATGATGACAGTGCCCACTTCCTTTACCTCACATGTTTCACTCTTCTTTGCCACTGACATCTTTCCACTCACCGGCCGGAAATCTTGAAGTAATTCACGAAAAGGAGTTGAGTGAGCATTGCATCCACTGTCCAATACCCAACGGCAAGGGTAACTGACATCATGTTCTTCACTCACAACCCCATTAGACCTTTAAATTTTACCATTTTATTCCCAGTTGGCACTACACTGTCAACATGGGTTTCATGTTTCTCCGTGTCGCTCACTCTGGCACTGGAATCTCCACTGGCTCCAAATTTCCTTTCATTGTCCTTTCCACAGTTTTGGATAAATGTCCCTCTTGACCACGTCTGTAACATATATAATTCCCTCTGGATTTAGCTTCGAGAACTCTAGGGCACTCCTTGGTGTAATGTCCGGGTGGTGACAAGCTTGGCATTCTCTCGGTTTGTCAGCACTGTTCATGTCCTTATTTGAAAAACCTTGAACTAGTTTCTTTGACGCAAACCCCTTTAGATCAGCTCTAGCTTGCCCGCTTTCACGTTCCATTTCTATTTTGGCCTCCTCGGCTCTAAGTATCGGAATTAAATTCTTGATGGAATGTTTGCTGTCTCTCGTCAACGATCTCACACAGACTACATAGCCGAGTTGTAACCCCATTAACACTATGAGCGCAACTGTTCTCTCGGTGAATGTCATAAGGCCAGACTCACTTAACTCACGATGGGCTGACACGACTTTCTTGACATATTCGGTCACTGGAGTCTTGTTGTCCTTCTCTGTCAGCAAGAGAACCTTTATCATCAGTAGCTGCTGTAACTCGTACCTCACTACAAATGCACTCTTCAAGACCTCCCATGCTTCCTTCGCGCTCTTAAGATGGCCGACGCTCTCTAGATGGATGTCTTTCACTGACCTCTCGATAAAGGCGAGGGCCTTCTTGTTTTGCTTTCTCTCCTCAGCACAACAATTTTCTAATTCAGTTTCTGTCCACCCGACCTCCACGGCTGCCCACAAATCCTTACTGTCCAAAATTGATTTCACCTGATAAGGCCAGGCATAATAGTTGCTACTGCCTAGTTTCGTGATTATATCCCTAATCTCCATTTTATAAAGAATAAAATACAAAGTAAAAACTCTCAGTAGCAGTACTAAACAATCACAACAATTCAATTAATATCACTTGATCTCACTGTTCTGATCAATTCTTACTCGAACCGCGGCTTCGGGGCCCATAACCTGATAGCAGGCAGCTCATTCAGGGAAACACTCGCACCAACTAGACGCTTGAAACACACGTAGCACACTGATACTGAGAAAAATAACGTTTTAGAAACGAAGAATTATTTTAGTTTTTAAATTATCGCAGAGCGTCCTCGATCTCTCGATATTGAACATATTTCCAGCAGATGGATGGATATAACAAGTTCGATAAAGAAATTGTGAAAATTCTCTTTACCAGACATCTTCTAGTTGTGTAAACGCTTTAGGTTTTCTTTTATTTCTTTTTTAGAAATATCTGCATCCATTTCTTGTAGTCCTTTTTATGCTTTCTCTTTCTTTCCTGATTGATCCAGCGAGATGATTGTGATTACAGGTGTCACCCCAGATTCGTGACCAATAATTTTCAATACTTTCTTCATCTGGAAACTCTAATACTTGGTCTTCGCCTGATAAAAGACATTAACAGAACAGTTTTTCATTCCTGTGGAAAAGCTTATTTTGTTCCCAACGTTTCTTTGATTTAAGATATTTTGTTCCCAACGTTTCTTTTATTTAAGACCCCTTTTTAACATTGCCGATTTTGCAGCTAACTTCAGTTTAAGCGTGTCCAGTATTTCTGAGATTTTCTCATTTTCATTTTCATGAGAGGTATGTATTTTATAATTTCTACAGATTTTCCGGATGTGTTTCACTAATTTTCATGAACGATTATTTGCTACATATTGTGTTAGTCTACCTATTTTTACTTTCTATCANCTGAACTCATTTACAGCATCTTCCAATCTTCTTTGCAAAGCTGGTTTCTTTGAGATCTGTTTTGCCTTGTCTGTAATCTGCTTATCTCTGATTTTTATCCCAAACCAATGAGTGATGGAGTAAGCACTAATATACATTATGGAATGTAATTCTTCGAAATTCAGCTGATCACTTAATTATTCAGGGAGAACATTGGTCTTCATTAAGTGTATGGCACTGAAAAGCTTCTTTGATGAATGTGGTAATAAGTGACGGGACATAGGATCTAGGCCGCTAAACTTGTTCAAAGTTTCCATAAAAATTAAACGTAAGTTCTCCTCCTCTCTTGTCAAGGAGTCTTCTTCTACACTCACTGAGCCTGTAGTTCTGAGCTCGTGATCTGAGCTTTCATAGCATCTGGTTTGCTGTTCTTCTCTAACACTACTTTCATCTGGTTTCACGACCTCAGGGTAACCCTCTCTGAAGTATTCAGCAACCTTTTCTTTTATTCTTTGTAAGAATGGAATTGAGAGAAGATTGTTGTGGACAATTACACAGTGTTAGTCTGCAATATGCTGTTCAGATACAGTTAAATGTGAATATGATTTTAAGAACACTTGATGAAGAGTTAGTGTGGTCTGTATCTAGTTTGGTAACTTTGTAATAGACATGCATGACACACATATTCATAGCTTCGGCCCATTTTGTGCGTTGCCTGTGTCTTCCTGCTTTAGTGGTCTCGGGTACACACTCCTGAGAAACACTTGTAGCAGGTGCAGCTTGAGATGTTAGTTGGCTGCTATAAATATCGGCAGAGCATTTTTCGAGTAACCAGGACTGAGTCAACTCCTGTTCACCAGTGGCCCGTACTGTGTCACCTCCAACACTGGCTCCAGAGGTGTCCTGGTGCTCCCCATATTATTATTATTATTATTAATTAATAATAATAATAATTTTTTTTACGAGGGCAACAGCGGAAATCCTAATGGACACTCAGGAGGGTCCGCACTCCTGAGTAGTGTGCGACTTTCACGCACTAAAACCGCTAACCCTTGTCTCCTGGCACTGGGTCACCCCGGAACCGCTTTCGCATTACTTCAGGATGGTGCCGTTCGTTAGGCCATCATGGGCCGTCCTCCTCATCTTCTTCCTTCACCTTATGCTTTCTTGGCCATGAGCACCGACTGGACATACGTGGCAACGCAGGTCCAGTGCTCCTGGCTTTGAAGCATGACCCCAACAATGTTTTCGGGAGTTACGTGTCCTAGTTCCCCCTCTATCGCCAACCTCTCTTCTCTCCATCTGTGGCAGTCGAAGAAGGTGTGTCGAACATCATCCTTGACCGCCCCGCAGTGAAGGCAGTTAGGTGTTTCCACCTTACCCATCCTATGGAGGTAATCTTGGAAGAGACCATGCCCGGTAAGGAATTGCGTCAGGTAGAAGTTTGTTTCGCCGTGCTTGCGATGCGTCCACTTATTTAAGTCTCTTATGAGAGTTGAGGTCCATCTGCCTCTGGGCTCCGCGTCCCACCTCTCCTGCCATCGCTTCAGCGTCTCCGCTCTTTCCTCCTTGGTGACTGTCCTCTTTTCGTCGCCGGGGTCCCGTAGAAAGATTCGTCTTCGCTCCTGCGCCAGCAGGTCGATAGGGATTGCGCCCGCGATCGCGAGAGCTGCAGGCTCCGACACTGTCCGGTAGGAGCATGCCACTCTCAGAGCGCCTCGTCGTTGTACTGCTAGGATGCGCTTCCTGTATTTCTCCTTGTGCAAAGCATCTGCCCAGATCTCAGAGCCGTACAGGATAATGCTTTGCACAACATTAAGCAGGAGGCGGCGTTTGCTAGAACGCGGTCCCCCGACGTTTGCCATTATTCTGCTCAGGGAATTGGTCGCCTTTGCTGCCTTGTCCGCGGCTCGCCTTATTTGTTGCCAGAACGTGAGTTTCGTGTCCAGCTCGAGTCCCAGATACTTCAGTGAGCTCCTGATCTCGACCGGTTGTGTTCCCACGTTCATAGTTAGGGCGGTGGGGATCCTTTTCTTCGTCAGGAGCACTATCTCCGTTTTTGCCGCTGCCAGTTGGAGTCCATGCCTTTCGAGCCATCCGTGGACCCGCCGCATCACTTGGTTTAACTTCAGCTGTGCGAGGTCCACGTCACGGGCTATGATAATTGCTGCGACGTCATCAGCATACCCGATTAGAGTACATCCCTGCGGCATTTCGGTCTTCAGAAGGCCGTCATACGATGCGTTCCACAGGTCTGGGCCCAGGATTGATCCCTGTGTTGCCCCAGCCGTGATAGCCTTCGTTTTCTGGCCCTCCTCCGTATCGTAGAGCAGGACTCGATCTCGCAAATAATCCCCCATTATGCGTAACAGGTATTCTGGCACTTTGAGGTCTTTGAGAGAGTCCAGCATGTCACTCCAGCGCACAGAGTTAAATGCGTTCTTCACGTCCAGTGTGACAAGAACACCTACCGGACGTGAATGACGGTTTCCCTGTTCCGTGGCTTCGGCGGCGCCGACTACGGCCCTTATAGCGTGTACTGTAGATAGTCCCTTCCTGAAACCATACTGCCTATCCGTCAAGCCACCTCCAGACTGGATGGCTGCCAACAGGCGGGGTTTCAGCAATTTCTCCAGCAGCTTCCCCGCCGTGTCCAGCATGCATAAAGGCCTGTAGGATGACGGGGACTTAAAATCTCCTTTGCCCTTGCTGATGAGGGCCAGCCGTTGTCTCTTCCAGATTTTCGGGAAGACGCCTCCTCTCAGGCAGCCGTTGTACATCCGCAAGAGCAATTGCGGGAATTCGTTCGCCGTGATCTTGAAGACCTCTGCTGGTAGTCCATCTGGTCCAGGTGCCTTCTTCGATTTTAAGCTCCTGACAGCTCGCACAAGTTCTTCGTTGGTAAAGTCCGAGATCGAGCCTGTCTCTGCAGTACCGATGTCACGCCTGCTTTGGATTGGGTGAGTGGGGAAGAGTGTGTTAACAACCTCCCCCATTGTCTCTGCACTCAACCTTCCCTCTGTGTTGAAGCTGCCAAGTTTTTTCGT
>NNCF01125950.1:319086-333701 GCA_002313205.1 Laupala kohalensis
AATAATAATAATAATAATAATAATAATAATAATAATAATAATAATAATAATAATAATAATAATAATAATAATAATAATAATAATATTACTACTACTACTACATGGTGGAAAAGTGATGAATGATGTTGGTTTGAATCAGTTTTATGGTGTGAAGCATATATAACTCTTAAATTGTACTGTGTGAAGCATATATAATATAGCTTCTCTGAAGGTTAGTAAGGAAAAGTGATGAATGGTGTGAAAAACGGTGTTGTGATGCTGGTCTGGTTCAGTCTACTGTGAGAAGCACATAAATTATACAGCTTCTCTGGATGTTTGTATGAATAAGTGAAAAAGTGTGTTGTGATGCTGAATGTTAGTATGAATAACTGAAAAAGTGTGTTGTGATGCTGAATGTTAGTGTGAATAACTGAAAAAGTGAGGTTAGTGTTATGAAATACTTTTTGTTATGAATTTTTTGTGTATGAACTATCTAAAGAAGCTTTTGATGAGAAAGGTATGTTGATATACAATTTTTGGAGGTTCTTATGAACGAAAAACAACAAAACAAAGAGTACATTGTAACATATGTGTAGCATATACCAAAGTTGTTAAATAAGAGATTGGGCTATCTTATATGTGTGAAGGAAAGTTTAGTGGATAAATTGAGTACAGAATAAGCGAAGCTACTCTTTAGTATAGTATTGGAAGAATTGATGCTGTGGAGGATAGGATAGTAAATTATTGATAGATAACTTAACAAAACATAAATATGGTTAACTGTGGAACGTGTAAAAAAGCAGTTGTAGAAGAGAGTAAATGCCACAGTTGTAATGGAGAATACCATTACATATGCTCAAGTGTAACAAAACAGACATATATGAGAATGTCAGAAAGTAGAAAAAGAGACTGGAAATGTAGTAGTTGCAAGGGAAGTAAAATCAAAGGAATGCAGGTAGAAGAGGAAATAACAGAAGAAAGAATAGATGATAGAAATGAGGAGAAAGAGGAGAAAAATAGCAGCTTGGAAAACAGGAAATTGGATAAAATATTGAAAGAGATGACTGAGATAAAAAGGTCAATTGAATTCCTTAGCAGCAAATATGATAAGTTGCTAAGTGAGGTAAAGGAGATTAAAGTACTTAAAGAAGAGATAAAGAAGAAAGACAAATTGTTTGAGGATCTAAATGAAAGAGTAAATGAGATGGAAAGTAGCAGGCTAAGTAAAAATGTGGAAATTATAGGTCTGACTAAAATGATGGACAAAAAAGAAATAGTGAAAATAATAAAGGAAGAAGGGATACATGACTTAAATGAAAGTAATGTTAAAGAATTAAAACAGTACAAAAATAAACAAAGTAAGATTAAAACTTTCATTAAATTTGATAGTGAAGAAATAAGAAACAGTAATAAAATTATCTAAATCTAAGGGAGGAATAAGGAAAGGAGACTTTAAAATGTATATAAGGGAACAAATAACACCCCATACTGCAAATCTATTTTGGAAGAGCAGAGAATATGCAAAAAAACATGGTTATAAATTCACGTGGATAAAGAACTCAAAAATATTCATAAGAAAAGAGGAAGAAAGCAGATATTGGGTAATCAAAAAAGAAGAAGACCTAGATAATATAGAATAAAGATATAAAGAAGAAGAATTTATTAAATAAATGGATATTGAAATATTTGAAAACTTTGAAATAAAAAAAATAAAGATTGCAAAAGGTTTTAAGGAAGCGGAGGAAGTATTTGGAATGCAAGAAGAGGGAATTAAGATCATACATCTTAATATAAGAGCTATAAGAAAAAATTGGGATGAGTTTGAATACAAAATAGACACTTTGCAGAAAAACATAGATATTATAGTCTTGACAGAAATAAATTTGGAAGAAGGGGAATCTATGGAGGTTTATAGACTAGAGGGATATAAGAAAGAAACTTTCCGAAGAAAAGGAAAAAAAGGAGGTGGAATAATGTTATTTTATAAAGAAAATTACAGTTTTCAATCAATAAACTCAGAAAAAAGAGGTTACGAAGCTATTATTGGTAATATGCAAATTAATAATAAAATATCAATTACACTAATAGCAATTTATAGACCACCGGGAGAAGACATAAAAAATTTTCTTGAAGAATTAGATAAGTTATTGAGTAAAGTGAAAAATAAAAATAAAATATTAATAGGCGATATAAACATAGATATAAAAGATGAAATTATTAACCATAAAAATCAAGAATATTTGAATTTTATAACCAGAAACAAAATGATACAAACTATTACAGAAAACACAAGAGAAGAAATTAGATTGGACAAGATAAGCAAATCATGCATAGATCAGATAGCCGTTAGTGGAGCATTTGAATTAATACAACCTGTAATTGTAACAACAAAAATTTCAGACCACTATTTGATTGGAATTAACATGAAAATGAAAAGGAAAGAAAAATATGTAATAGTTGAAAAAAAGAATGAAAAAATTTGTATTGACAAGGAAGAACTAACTAAGCTCCTAGAAAAAATAGATTTTGAAAAAATGGAAACCAAAAAAGCCAAGGAAATATATGAAGAGATAATGATAAGTTTCATGAAATCAAAGAAAAAAATTACAGTAAGAAATAGGAAAAAAGTAAACATCAAAACCTGGATTAGTCATGATATTATAGAATTGATGAATAAAAGGGATGAACTATTTACTACATGGAAAAAGACATCAAACATGGATGGAGAGAAAAAAAATGAAACAAGAACAGCATATAAGGAATTAAGAAATAAAATAACTTCAAAGATCATTCAGAAGAAAAGAGAATACTACAAAAACCAATTGAATGACAACATAAAAGATAACAAAAAAACATGGGAAATGATAAATTTGTTAATGGGAAGAAAAAAACAAAAAAATATAGATGATCAAATAGAAACTGCTCTAGAAAGCAATGAAACAACACAAAGTGTCTGTGAAAGAATGGCTAAATTAATGAAAGAAAACATACTAAAAAACTTTCATAAATGTGATAAAATGGTAGGACCACAAAACAAGCAAAATAATATGAATTCAATATATTTACCAGAAATTGAAACTAAAGAAATTGAAAAAATTATAGAAAAACTAAAGAAAAACAAAGCACCTGGAATGGATTTAGTAAAGTTAGAAAATATAAAAGAAAACTGTAAAGTAATGATACCGATTATTAAACTAATAGTAAATAAAAGTATAGAAGAGGAGGAATTCCCCGAAAATATGAAGGTAGCCATAATAAGACCAATACATAAAGGAGGAAATTTCTAAAACCTAAATAATTATAGACCTATATCAATTTTATCCATGATAGGTAAAATCTATGAAAAATATTTAATGGAGGTAATGCAAAATTATGTGGACAAAAACAATATCATAACAAAAAGTCAATACGCATATCAAAAAGGAAAAGGAACAACTGATTTACTGGAAAAAATAACAAACGAAATAAACGGAAATCTAAATGATAGAAAACATGTAATTCTGCTATCTATGGACTTATCAAAGGTTTTTGATTTGGTTAATAATGAAAAACTAATTGAGGAGTTAGAAAAAATGGGTATCAGAGGAAAAATGTGTAACATCTTAAAAACCTATCTTAAAAATAGGGAATATATGATAAAAATAAAAGATAAATATAGTATTAAACATAAAATGGAGACAGGAATTCCTCAGGGAAGTTTTCTTGCTCCATTATTATTTATTTTGTTTATCAATGACGTTGAAACACGTATAAAACATTGTAACTTTTATGGATATGCAGATGATGTTGTCATCATGATAGGAGGAAAAGATCTGAAAATGATTAGGAAAAAAATTCAGGAGGATTTTAATAATATACAGCTCTGGTTCCATGACAAATCATTAAAACTAAATGAAAAGAAAATTAAGATGATACATATTACAGCAATCGCTAATTTTAGAGAAGAAATAAATATAGTGTACCATGAGTTGGAATGTATACACACAAAAATGGAAAAATGTGTATGTAGATATACTATTGAAAAAGTTAAGAAATTCAGATACCTGGGATTAGTATTCGATCAGTACCTGCTATGGGATGAGCACATAAAGGAACTAATAAAGAAAATAAGGGTATGTTACTGGAGGTTAATTAATGTGGAAAAATTCATGAATAAACAAACCATTAAGAATGTGTATGTATCCTTAATTGAATCCCAAATAAGATATGGGATAGAAGCATGGGGAACAGCCTCTAAATCTTATATAGCACCTCTCCAAATATTACAAAATAAAATCATAAAGTTGATAGGTGGAAAGGAAGAACACATAGAAGAAATATATTTAAAAAATCAATTATTGAAAATTAAACAAATCTTCTTTCTAGAGAAAATTGATAAAAACATAAACAAAGAAAACAGAGAAATTAACTTAAAGAGAATAAACCACACTCATAATAATAGGAAAAAACACAATTATGAAGTTCCTATAAACTTTAATAAATACGGAGAGAGGCAGATAGAAAAGATTTTACCAAGATGTCTAAATAAAATCACAGATGAAATAATAGAAATAAAAAATAAATATAAGAGAAAGAAAGAAATCAAGAAATGGATTATGGAAAATTACAAGAAGTTAGAATAAGATAAAAATGATATAATCAAGATACAACAAATATTAAAAATGAAAAGTGAAAAATTAGGGTAACTAGAGTAGTCAAATATCTTCCTTTGACAAGTTTAGCTATTAAACTTAAAGGGAGAAGTTAAACCTATATGTATATATTGGATGTTTGATTAATCTGGTGTGTATGTATACTAGTGTGTATATTAATCTTGTATGTATTATGTATGTATGTGTATGAGTGTACAAATTGAAAAATATGTATGAGTATTGATGTAATATTAGATAATCCATAACAGATTCCATTACTACTACTATTGAAACCATATAGTGGTATTGTTAGTGGAGGGAAAGTAACAACCAACGATTTTGCTCCTACTGCTGTTGCTACTATGAATAGTAGTGGTAGACCAGATAGCGGGTAATTAAAGAAATAATAAAACAAGTGAAAACAGCAAAATCAAAATAGTGTAAAGAATAAGATATGTATAAAAACAAAAACAAAAAGAAAAGAAATGTGTTTTTAACTTGTGAAAAGATTAAGTAAATAAATAATTTCAAAATAAACAAATGATAATAACTATAAAGAGACACAAAAAATGAAGAGAATTAAAAGTTAAACTTATATGTATATATTTGATGTTATATTTAAGTTGTATGTATATATGGTCGTTATATTAAACTGGTTTGGATGTATAATTGTATGTATATATTGGATGCTGCATTGAACCGGTGTGTATGTAATACTAGTGTGTATGTATATACTGTATGCATATTAAAAGTATATGTAGGTATGTATGCAAGCAGGTATATTAATGTGTAAAATGCATTTATATGGAATAAAAAACTTTTTTACTTTTTTTTACTACTACTACTACTACTACTACTACTATTATTAATGTCCTCCACAACTCGAATCTCTTCCACGTGACGAACTGAAATTGTCAAGTTCAATCAAGTTCTTCTCCTAGAAATTTTCGAACCATGTGGCGTGTGTCAAGGATAACTGATTTCTGCATATTGGTCAGTGTTTTGTCTGCTCCTAGCATATACAAATTGCTTTTGTGAATTTCGATATAATTCCTGTGGCCCAAATCACTTTAGGTCGAATAATAACTTTCTCCACTTTCCCGAATTTCTTGAGATGGTCAGCCAAGTCCTTGTATTTGCTAATTTTAAAGCTAAGTTCTGACAATCTTGTGAGTCAGAGGGATGGCAACATCAATTACATGAATTTCCTTCTTATTACGGTCTAAGAGCATTACATCAGGAGGTTCGTATTTGAAGTAGGAACCTGTGCTATGTTTCCTGAAAGATGATGGTGAAGAATTTTTGCTACATTGTCGTGACTTTTGATGTAATCTGTGTTTGCAAGAAGCCGAAACGAACCTGTGATGTGCTCAATAGTTTCTAACGGGTCTTCGCATTTTCGGTACTTATCTTCAATTTGAATGAATTTTCTATAAATCGTTGTTCATATTACCCTATCCTGGATAGCCATCATGAATCCGGTTGTTTTTCCAAATAGGTTTCCTTTTTTGAGCCACAAATGTGTTGCCTCTTGGTCAAAGTTGATATTATCCAGGTATTTCGCATAAGTCCCATGCAGCGTCTTTGATCTCCAGTCTGGTTTTTGAACATCTACGGATTTACATTGAAGGGTATAGCTGCAATCTGATAAACGTAAATACTAGACTAGAAATACTAATATGACGGCAACAATGTGAGAAGTCGAGTGTACGTTAGAAAGTGATCATAAACCAATACTATTTACTATAGACAGAAATGAAAATGAAAGTATGCATGATACAAACCAACTAAACTATAGGAAAATAAACTGGAGCAAATCCCAAGAAGAGAATGTAGGAATGACATATGAGGTGACATATACCAAAGTGGATATTGACAATTGGATTGAAGACCTGCAACTGAATATGTTGAGGGCACTAGAGCCGTATTTTGCGAGGAAAGTAGACGGAAGAAAACTAGGACATGCCTGGTGGGATGAGGAATTGCGGACGACTAAAAAGATACGGAAAATGGAAGAAATGTCAGCGAACAAAAAAGGGAACGGAGGCACATGAAAGAGAACAAAGGGTTTATAGAGAATATTTAAAGGAATTCAAGAGACTAATTAGGAAGAAAAAGCGAGAGAATTGGGAACAATTCGTAGAAAATTGTTTGACAACAAACATGGGGATTACCCTATGTTATGGGATGGGAGAAGACAAAAAAGACAACGATTTGGGGGACAATTAAACAAGGGAATGTTGAAACAACAGGATGGTTAGATACAGGAGAACAGCTTATCACAGATATACGAAATGGTGCGAAAGAACAAGTGATTCCAAAACGTAAGTATATTTATACAGAATTAAGTGAGGGAGAACCGATTCAGTATGGAGAGGTCGTGAATGTAGAAGCAAAACTAAAATACAATAAGAGCTCTGGTTACGATAATATCACAAATGAGATGATTAGAAAGTTAATGCCCATTTCTGGAAAGGAAATAGTACATATTTTACAGTATTGCTACAGTTATGGATATTTCCCGCGGTGTTGGAAGGTTGAGCTTTTTCACAGTCCAACAGAATGGCTGATTGTAATGTACAGGCAATTTTTCAGGTACCTTACAGTACTACTATGATTGAGGTAGAAACCTTCTAACTATGTGACAGGTGTTCAACAAAACGGACTTTTGTTTCCTAGGTACCAAGAACCCCATGTCCAAATTGACCAAACCTTTCTTCAGGACTTTAGGCACTATCCCAGTTGCAGGTATTACAAGAGGAACAATTTTGACGGTCTCCAGATGAAACAACTGCTTCAATTCTTAAGCCAATTCTGCATACTTATTGATCTTTCCTGCTTGAGTTGTCCTTAGGAATTGATTAAGCGGGATGGCCACATCAATTAAAAACGCACAGCTTTTTTTCTTGTCCATATACATGATGTCTGGTCTGTTAGCTAAAATTGTCAAATCGGTTCTAATTGACCGATCCCAGTACATTTTGGCGTGATCGTTTTCAAGTGGGTTGATACATGTAATACGGACACTCTTCTGATATAAACCCATTTGAGAAAGCGATTTTTTAATGGAATATCTAGGCAACATCGTTATGTCTTTTGAGATATTCTGTTCCAGCTAGTGATGAACAGCTTCCAACAATGTAGGCGATCGTTTCCCGGGTCAGGGCACATCTACGACAACGCTCTTCTACTCCTCCTCCTTTGAGGATATGTTTTCTGTAGCATCTAGTAGCGATGAAACGATCCTGTATTGCTAGAGCAAAGCCCTCCGTCTCAGGGATCAATGAACCATACTTTAGCCGCAATTTCGATAAATTGCCATCAAAATACTCTTAGTTAAGCATCTGAATTAGTGCACCATGTGATTCTTTTTGATTTTATGTTTGCATCTTCTGATCACTACGAGTTACCGCACTCATGGGACAAAATGCAGTGTCTGTTAACCGCAAGGGAGTGCCATTACATCTGTAATTTCTGGTGATTACATGGTAAAGTGGTACATTGACTTTGCTGAAGAAGCGTTGCCTCAAACATTTTTTTTACCATAATCTGTGAACCATCTTGCTGTGAACTTTAGATGTGTCAATAATACCTCGACCTCCCATTGATCGGGGCAAAGTGATATGTTCCACTGCGGCCTTCGGATGATGCATTTGGTATTTTGTCATCGCCTTACGTACCCTTCTTTCAGTTGCTTCCAAATCAGTCTTCGACCACTTTATTATCCTAAACGAGTAGGTCAGTATATGCATCACACAGATGTTAATGGCGCATACTGTCCTCCCACTATCCAAGTCGGTCCTCAACACTTTTACTACCCTCAACATGAATTTATTTTAGATAGCTTCCTTCATTTTCGTATGTGTTATGTCATGTAGTTGCATAAAACCTAGATACTTGTACTTCTCATTTTCAGACAAGCATTCAATGTCTTTATCCAATCCCACATCAAACCCTTCGGTATAATCTACTTTTCCCCGTAATAACACCACTGATTTACATTTGTCCATTCCGAAGTTCATCCTCATATCTTTGCTGAATTGCACAGTGAGATCTAAAAATGATTGCATGTACTGCCGAGTGCTTGTGTACAGCTTCAGATTATCCGTGTATAGCCTATGAGATACTCTCACTGTTACCTCACCTGCAGACATTTTATAGCCTCTTTCACGACTGTTAAGAATCCTACTTCAGTGATTTAAACACAGACAAAGTCACAGGGTACTGAACGAATCCCCTTGGAATACCCCGCGTTTTATACTGACGGCTCTAGATGTTGTTGGACCAGTTGAGGAATTCATATGAATTTTCACCCTTCACTGAAGCATGCACGTAGTGAGGAAATTAAAAATTGCTGGATCACATTTATGTATTTTGAGAATGTCAATTAAGAACGTATGAGGCACTGAATCGTAGGTTTTTTGATGGTCAAAGTATGTCACGTGTAAATTTCTCTGCTCTTTCATCGCACCATTTACAATAATTGAATCAATTACTACTTGGTCTTTGCAACCCTGGCAGCATCGCATGCACCCCTTCCGTTCTTCTGAAAGTACCTCGTTTTTTTCACAATGACTATAAATACGGTCTTTAATAACTGACATAAATATTTTATACAAATTCAACAAACAAGTAACAGGTCTGTACTTATATGGATCTGCGGAGTTATCACCTTTAGTGAGCTGAAATGTATCACCCCTAAATAGCTTCAGATGGTTGATGCAGTAATCTTGAAAATGCTTTTGCGATTGCTCCATGTGTTGCTGTGAGCCTCCTGTACCAGAAATTTTGGACTGCTTGAGGACCAGGAATCTTCCAGTTTTGTGTTGATCCTACATACAGAGACCACATGCATTTGCAAGATCGTTTGCAGAGTTTTCATCCCATTTCTTACATTTAGGATTTTATACAATAACAAACCATTTTCGAAATTTTTGGCCCACATGTAAAACAACTAGAAAGCTAACTACCAAACTTTCAGGTTCTTCGGCCTTTCCCAACCCCAGGACCCCCCCCACGTCACGGGGTCAGCGGGGATGTACGTTACGACACTGATTAGTTCGTATACGGGTTCGAGCGAAACGTTTCCTTAAAGAAAGCCTATACATATTTGCCTTTTTGTTAAAAACACTGGCATTTATATATGTTGATTCCAATGGATTAGAAATACGGGGGACCACAGATTTTAAAGATACATTTTTGAATTTGACTCATTCCTTACAAGAGTGGGAAAAACTCAAGCAGGATATTGCCGCGTGTTGTGGACGTTCAAGTGCTTGCTGAAAGTTTGGGACATAGTTCTTTCTTTGAAAATGAAGCTAACTAAAGCTGATAGAGATGGTACTTGTTAATGTATTTAGTTAGTGACATTCATTGTGTAAAGAATACAGTTTTATAACTTTGTTTTATTTTTTCAGCCGCTGAAACCTTGATGATCTTAAGTCGTGGGAAAGCAAGTAAGTTGTATCGTCTTACAGATATTTGTAATAAATCAATTGACTTCAGAATTTATTATAAATCGGATATACATTTTATTTATGTAGTTGTCTGCCTTATTTATTCGTTCTTTGCAATTTCACAATGATTTCTTCCAAGTTTTGACTTCGTATGGGACATGCCATATCAAATTTCACCTTCTTTCTTTGCCTTTAACTTGTCCCAATACTCTTGCATTGCACTTGCAATATTTCATTCTTCCTTCTTTTCTTGGTCTATGCCTTACTGGTTTTTTACTTTGGTTTGTATTGTTCTGCTGTTGTTCTTTGTGATTCTTTTGCACAAATATATGCAAAATATAATTCCTCAGTGTGAATTTGGGTTGTGGTTTTCATGCCAATTAATAATATTGTGACTTCATAATATCCTCATTCTCTGCCTCCTTGGGGTATAAACATTTGATATTTCCTGTCCTTGTTTCATTATAACACTGCATCCCACAGAATTGTGTATTTTATGTGCTATTATACAGAAATGCTTGAAACTACTTTGGTTTCACTATGCTCCTGATCAGTTTTTACCAGTCAGTTACAAAAATTGTAAGATTGCAATTTAAGGTCTTTTCTCTTCATGGTCATGATCAAATCACTGAATTAATTGGAAATGTGTTACCTTGAATCTCTACAATATGTAAAGTATTAAAAGCATTGGAACATTCTTTTCTTCCACAGCAACTGTAGATACAAACTTCATTTTATTTATAGGAATCAAATTAAGGAGATTACAATCACAGCACTCAAGGTGGTTCATATTATTATGTAGATTTGCAAAAGAATATTCTTAAAAAACACCAGAAATTTTCTTATTTGAATCCTCAACAAAGTGAAGAAAGCATAATACTCCATGTTCATGTGATATATGATTTGTTTATCTGATTGAGGTATATGTGCTGAATTATCTACTACTAGGTTCAGGCACCAAAAAATAGTAAATGGGCATCAATTGCAAATTTATATTTCTTTTTTATTATATTTAAACAATTTTATAAGTTCAAAATATTATTAAAATTTGTGTTAATACCTCTCCTCATATAACAAATTTTAAACAATGGGTGTAATTAGCTCTTGCATGATGGAAAAAAAAGTTAATTTTAATGATGTTTTCTCATCTTCAAAATAATACATTAAATGGAATATGATTCATTTTGAGAGATATCACTTCGATCCAACTTAGTCAATACAATAAAATGGTTTATTTCACATTAGAGATTAGGAATACTTACTGCTCAAAACACCATACTTTCAGTAGCCTACATCAATTATTTCTTGATCTACAGTTATTCTCTCATGACAATAATTCTAATGTACTTATAAGTAATCTTTTTTCTTTTATTAAAATTTAATATCTCATTTTTCTGGAAATAAAAAACTTCTATTATGAGAATACAGAAATTTATTATTTAAGCTTTGTCTTATTTAGTAAGCAAAATAATCCCTGAAAATACAGATGATTTACCAGGAAAAATCATCAACAGAAGAGGTACATCCACATAAATGATACAGATTGTAATAAGTCACTAATAAAATGACACATAGAAATAAGCAATGAAGAAGTAGTGCCCCTGGACATTATGGAAGTTGGAATAACGTTATTATTGAGGGGTCTCTCTGCTGAGTAATGTTATAAAATCTTAAAGCATACTGTAAAACAGAACTTGAAAGAATATCTTGGGATCACCAGTGACAAAGAAGGACACACAGGTGCAGGTAAAGTGAATGATGGTGCATGGTGGCATTTAAAGTGATTACTAAAATACTTATATGATGATGGTGTCAGTAGCATACCTATTTGGGAACATGAAGGACAGTCTGCCCTGGGCCTCATCCTCTAAGAGGTCTCCAAATTGGTCTTCAAAATTATATGAAGATGTAAATTTGAACTTAAATGTACTTAAATTTTATTATCAGAACTGTAAAATTACTACTAGGCGAACTACTTCTTCTTATCTGGCACTACAGCCCTTTCTGGGCTTTGGCCTTCGCGGATGGAAGAGCTCACACGATTTCTTGACCCAGCACTAGAAGAAGGAGATGTGGTCAGCATTTCGCTCCGACTGGTTCGACCCCAGGATAGATCCTGGTACTCATTTTATAGCAGGCTGAGTAGGTCTGGGAGCCAGTCTGGATGTTGAGGTGTGATGAAAATCCCCACCTCACCGGGGATCGATACCCGGCCATCCAGCCAGCAACAGTGTTCTATCCACTGAGCCATGCTGACTCCCAGGTGAACTACTTACAAACTCCAAATTCAAAAACAGTGTGTGACTTGAATAAGAGACTTCTGAAAAATCTCCCCCACCTACAACCGGGCCTCATTATTTGTAGATATGGTACTGGATAGTCTAGTTCCAATTCTTTTAAGTCTACTACAACAATAATCAGTGAGAAGTTCCACACACCAAAGAAATGTCACAACACATCTCTGTACTGAGAAAAGAATATGCAGATAATGTGAACATGCAGGGAAGTTTACTATCTGGAGTCAAAACAGTAATACCTGAACTCACAATGATGTTGGATTCATGGGCCAATCAAAAACAAATATACCAATGAGGAAATACACAAGTATTGATATTTGAAAGATGGAATTAGTCAAATTGTTCAAGTACCTCAGAGTGACTATGAATGGAAACATTTACCATGGGATTACTATGAATGAAAGTGATTTAAACATTATCAACAGTGACACTTAAAATACATTGTTAACAGCATATCATTATGAAACACAAAGTTTCAGAGTATATTTGCATACTACACTTCTCTCATATTCATGAAGAGATTATTTTAACAAAACATATATGTCAGTTACATGGTATTTCAGAACTGGGATATTTAACTAAATACATATTTACTTATTTAAGGGTACGATTGGTGGTTTGAAGAAGATTCCAATCACAACTGTGACCAAATTTGGTCAAAATCAACAATAAATAAGAAACTGAAAATTCATATAGCTTCAAGACAAAAACCTTTATACAACTCTCTCAGTATCCTTTACAAATTTACAAGATAAGCAATATTTTAAAATAAAATAACATGTAATTACGTATGCCACTAATCTTCAACACAATAAAATTTTTTCCACCTTCGTTTATGAGAGATTCCTTGTTTACAGAACCTGCTGGCCCTAGCACGAGTGGTGCTGGCCAGAATGCTCAAAAATTACCAATTCAAGATGCAAGTGTTTCTTCATCCGGAGATAATGAGAATGATATATATTCATTGAAATTCAGATTACTATGGATTCTGTGGCAAATCTTTGCACTGAAAATGGAAAGAGGAATGGATACAGGAAACTATTGATTCCTACTTCTTATGGAATTTGAGTCTGAAATCCTTCTGCTGTGGATTTTATTACATTGTATATTTTTATGTCTTTCATACTTTTTTTGTAACTATGTAATATGAAAGGAAAGTAAATGTAATAATGTCAAAAAATTTCTCTTTGTAATCTAATTACCATACATAGAAGGTAATTGGAATTGCTTCAAAACTATAGCAGAATTTTGGATTTAATTTTATTACTTTTCAATTTTTAATGTATTTCATACATTTTTTGTTACTATGTAATATAAATGGAAACTAAATGTAAAAAATGTAAAAAAATTTCTCTTTGTCATCTAATTCCTGTACATAGAAGGTAATTGGAATTGCTTCAAAACTAAAGCAGAATTTTGAATTTGGTTTTATTACTTTTCAATTTTAATGTATTTCATACATTTTTTGTTACTGTGTAATATAAATGGATACTAAATGTAAAAAATGTCAAAAAATTTCTCTTTGTCATGTACATAGAAGGTAATTGGAATTGCTTCAAAACTAAAGCAGAATTTTGGATTTGGTTTTATTACTTTTCAANATACATTTTTTGTTACTGTGTAATATAAATGGATACTAAATGTAAAAAATGTAAAAAAATTTCTCTTTGTCATCTAATTCCTGTACATAGAAGGTAATTGGAATTGCTTCAAAACTAAAGCAGAATTTTGAATTTGGTTTTATTACTTTTCAATTTTTATGTATTTCATACATTTTTTGTTACTGTGTAATATAAATGGATACTAAATGTAAAAAATGTCAAAAAATTTCTCTTTGTCATCTAATTCCTGTACATAGAAGGTAATTGGAATTGCTTCAAAACTAAAGCAGAATTTTGGATTTGGTTTTACTACTTTTCAATTTTTAATGTATTTCATACTTTTTTTGTTACTATGTAATATAAATGGAAACTAAATGTAAAAAATGTAAAAAAATTTCTCTTTGTCATCTAATTCCTGTACATAGAAGGTAATTGGAATTGCTTCAAAACTAAAGCAGAATTTTGGATTTAATTTTATTACTTTTCAATTTTTAATGTATTTCATACATTTTTTGTTACTGTGTAATATAAATGGATACTAAATGTAAAAAATGTCAAAAAATTTCTCTTTGTCATCTACATAGAAGGTAATTGGAATTGCTTCAAAACTAAAGCAGAATTTTGGATTTGGTTTTATTACTTTTCAATTTT
>NNCF01125950.1:346219-366875 GCA_002313205.1 Laupala kohalensis
CGTTATAGTACAAAATAATAGTATTTTATATTAATTTCTACGTAGTCTAAGTTAAATGAATATGGCTAAATGTATCAAAATGATTACATTGTTGTTATTCTTACTTGCAAATATTATTGTCATTGTTGTCACTACTATGACACGCCATACATCATTGTTATGATCTATGTGGTTCAATACAATATTATTATATTATATTTATGTTCATCATTTCTAATACAGAATTCATTCATGAATACATTACTTAGATATTACAGATAATAAATTTCAATATTCAATGTAACATTCGTTTTCATTTAACATACCATGGAAGTCGTCCGGGGTAAAATGTGCNCTGAGCTAAGTACGTCTGCCCATGTGGGAAGTGGCGCTAAGACAAGAATTACTTACCTTTCTGGTGGGGTAGGGAAGGCGTGGAAAGTTATTTCCGGGTTGCCGCTTGCATTGAAGCACCCCGGTACGAAACACACGAAAATTCGAGGCATTCCACTATTTAAAATTTACTAAATGCGCGAACGTTGCCTACAGCACACTACAGCCTAAGCACCGCACGAATGTAATGAACAAAGATCTCTAGCAGCCAATAGGAGAAGGGTGAACACGATCTTGCAGCCATCTATTGAGCGCTGGACGAACTATAGGTGACCGGGTGACTGATAGCGCAGTCTGGTAAGTATTCTGTGCAAACTACTTGAAGCGTTAAACCTCAGACATTTTCGCCCTATCTTGTTTCTTGGGCCTGATGTACACCAAGCAATGTGAGACGCTGGGATCCTCGAACTCACAATGACATTGTTCAATGCCTTCTGGTTACATGCAGTACCCAGATCACAAGGTACGACAAGTATTATTTACAACATGTCACCATGGACTCCCTATAACTCATTTCCAGTAGTATTATTACTAAGCGCACAACAAATACTCCATACCGTAAAAGAAAATGAATATCTACAATTACATAGAAAAATAATTTGGAAAAAAACAACCATCAAAGCAAAAAATAATTGAATGCAACTATAATTTTTTTATAAGTTGACAGTTTCTGTTTGTATATTCATTTTTTTTTCATAAACTTGATGTGTAACATTTCATTATGATTGTATGCGTGAATAATGTCAATATAGATTATATATACAGAGTGTCCCAGAAATGTTGCGAAAACCTCAAATAGGAGGTGGGGCACGTCGTAAGGATTGAGAATCGCATAGCAGCTCATGGCCGCCAACTTCATCGTTCGCCGCTAGGTGGTGCTGTACACGAGAGTACTGGAGGGAACGTGAAGATTTCCTCATACGAGCGATAGTCAGCATACGAGGGGCATGGAACGGTAAACTAACGAGCTTGCAGACATGCACTTAATGTATGGAATAACTGAGAGCACTGGACGAGCCGCTGGACGCATTTATCGAGAAAGCTTCCCAGACAGACATCAACCGCACCCCAGTTTGTTTGCACGTCTGCATCGAAATTCATGCGATTATGAGTTATTAAAAAGTGGTAGGGCTATTGAGGGCAGACCACGATCGACGCGCTCGGTCGTTAGGGAAGAATGTGTATTGGATGCCGTGGAGACTAATCCAACCACCAGCATTCGTGTCGTTGCCTCGGACTTAAGAATGTCTCATAATAGTGTCCGGCGTGTTTTGATCGCCGAGTCCTTACATACCTTTCATTTTCAAAGGGCGCAATAATTACACCCCGATGACTATCCTTAACATGTGCGTTTCGCACAATGGATTCTGCAACAAAGTGGTCGAGATGTGAATTTCCCAGTTTATATGTTGTTCACTGATGAGGCCACATTCACTGGGGATGGCGTATTCAGTCACCATAATGAACCTTTGTGGGCACCAGAAAACTCCCACGTCGTGCAGCAGCACGCGGCACAATATCACTTCACAGTTAATGTGTGGGATGGTTTGGTCGGCGACTGCTCAGTCGGGCCGTACCTTTAGTATCCCGCTTGAACGCCGCGAATTATCAGACCTTTCTGGAACAGGTTCTTCCCTGCTTCCTTGAAGATTTTCCAGCAAATGTGAGGCGCAGCATGTGGTTCCAACATAATGGGGCGCCTGCTCATTTTGGACTGGCTGTTCGTAAGCGTTTGAACAGGTCATTCCCGCATCGATGGATTGGGCGAGGTGGACCGGTTCCCTGGACCCCACACTCATTGGATTTATCGAGACTTGATTTCTTTCTGTTGGGAGCTATGAAGTCTCTTATGTGTCGCGATCCTGTGGAGTCTGAAATGGATATCGTAGCAAGAATCGTCTGCACAGCTGATACAATCAAAAACACTCCCGGTGTATTCCAGCATGTCCGGCAGTCAATGGCAGTTAGTGTTAGGCATGCGTGGCGTCTGATGGTGCAAACTTCGAGCATATGTTGTAATATTAGAGCTATATTCATGTCATACACCATTTGTACTCATTATGTTTAATAAATGTTTCAAATGAATCACTCTTTTGTTTCCTTTCCGATCTCCGACCTCTACTACCATTTACCCCTGACGTTTGCGGTCATGGGTTGCTATGCAATTCTCAATCCCCACATCCCCTAGAGCATATATAAGACTACCTTTTGCTCTTGTGGTTAATAGATTCCATTGATAAACCTTCTGTACAAGTTTGTCCTCTGGCAAACGATAGGCATGACGAAATCAACTTATTCTTAGAACTTTAATATAATGTTATCCTTTTGAATTTTATTAGATTGTTGAGCTCACTATCACCTTTTATTCCCAAGTGTCATCAGGTTGTTTTATGGGTCTTTCTCAATATCTTCCTTACAAATATCATCAGCCTTTTTATTTTCGACTCTTTGTGTATCCACCTTTCAGCTGCGTAAGGTACTACAGGTCTTTTTATTGTCCAATACCACTTGTGTTTTGCATTCTTCGAAAGTAAATTGCTTTGAAGCAACGTTTTATTAGTGTAATAAGCTCTATTGCCGAGTGAAATTCTTTATCTTATCTCTACTTCAATTGAATTATCCCCATTGATTATTAATACAAGTTATGATTTAACTTGATATGATTTTCAAGATATGATTTTCAGTTTAATCTTTCTAATTATTTTATTTTTTCGAGTTTTTGTGATTCAGTAGTTGTATTGAGATCCTAACTTTCATTGTAGTGTAAAATTCTTTGTTCTGTGTGAGTGTTAAATGAAAAAACACTAAAAACATTTCTTAAGGTTTTCAAACCCAAAAAACCGAATATAATTTTATATTGTTTTCATTCAAGTGCTTCATTCAAAGGTGTGATAAAGTTTATATAAGTAAAAACGGAATCATAAATTTAACTTCTTGATGCATTAACATTAATTATTTTGGTTTATTTAGATTTTCTGGTGCGTATACTATTATATCATTATTAAATTATAAATAACGTACTCTATTGTTGCACTGCTCGTTTCGTCGCCGTAAATAGAATTATTCCNAACGTACTCTATTGTTGCACTGCTCGTTTCGTCGCCGTAAATAGAATTATTCCAATATTTTACCATTTGTTTTCTTGGTTCTTTTCGTAGTTATTCATTACACTCTAACATAATATTGCCTTAGTTATTGTCGAATTAATTTATCTGCAGTTGTCGTTCTACATTATTATTTCTGTTATTTTAGTTATCGGTTTGTTTATTTACTTATTTAAACCCTGTCCTATTGATGCATCCAAGCTTTCATCGTTATAATTTCATAGAATTATTACATCATTTTACAATTCGTTTTTCCTGTTTCTTTTGTATCTATTTACATTTTAACATAATATAAAACAGTTATTGTCAAATTAATTAATCTCCAATTGTCCTAAATAATTTAACATAATATAGTGTAGTTATCGTCGAATTACATAACCTCCAGTGGTCGCCCTAAATAATTATTTCAATCATTTTTGTCGTCGGTTTGTTTGTATATTTAATTTATTTAGTATCACATTTGTAACTTCCGTAGTAATAAATATATTATTATACTAATATCCTTCATTCAGTGTTAGTTGTCAGTTTTCGTGTATTCTCATTTGCTTTTGTCGTTAAGTTGCTAACTAACTTACAACAATGGACACTATCGCATTCCTCAACTCATACAAAGCTGATCTTCGGAAGACGTACAGTGACTTGGTACATTATATTGACACACGGATCAGTGCGCTGGAAGAGGTCAATTAGAACAGGATTGACCTAGTCAGTTCTCAGTCTCCGGTTTCTTTAAGCCAAACGCTCGTTTGGCTGAAGTTATTCGAGAACTGGACACCTACACTAAAAAACTCACAGAGCAGGACACAGTAATCATCATAGGTAAGCAGATTGATATTAACTTGGGTGGTCATTTCAACGCGTTTGAACATCTACAAAAACTAAAAATGTCCTCTCAGAGCACAAACATAGTGCTCTCTAGCCTGCCTCCACGCTTCAACGCTCCACAAATAAACCATGAAATTAACCTGGCAAACATCTCCCGAAAACATCACCTGGCAGACACAAAAATCACATTTTTTTTATTTCCAACCACACCTGACTGACAAGGACTTTACCCAGCACGGTTTACACCTGAGACCGTCTGGGAAACAACACTTCGGTTCTCTCCTAGCTTCACATCTGACCTCACATCATCCACCTGCCCCTTTACGCACTCCTACACCTCCTCCTACTCCTACCTCATCTCCTTCTCCACCTCCCTCTGCTCCTACCTTATCACCATCTCATCCTCCTATCTCCACACCCATTTGTTCTCCTGCCCCCGTTCTGTCACCTAGGGCTTCCTCATCTCCCACGTCCTTATCTATTCCTCCATTCACATCTACTGCCGCCCCCATACACAGTTACAACTTGCGCTCAGGAGTACGATGTGGTACTCGAAGGTGACAATCGCGTTCGGGTGTAGTGTGCGGGCTTGCACCGGAACTAGAAGCTGTACCAAATTCAAATTCCCCTCCTCATTCTAACGACGATTCCATTTCTCGTGAATCACAAACTCTTTGCGAAAATAAAATTATTATATTTCATCATAATGTTCAATCCCTTTCAAACAAATTGACAGACATTGAAATTCTGGTACATGAAAATCCATTCGATTTGCTTTGCCTCGCAGAACATTGGCTTTCAACTAACAACATCAACGATACTGCTATTTCTAATTATTATTTAGCAAGTTCTTACTGTCGGCAAAATTTTAAAGGAAAAAATCCCCACGGAGGTACGTGTATCTACGTTCGTAATGATATTTTATCTTCTCCACAGCCGGGCTACGAGACTTTTTGCGTAGATAGTGTGTTCGAATTCTCTGCAGTTAATCTGACCGACACCGGTATTGTTGTTTTGTGTATTTATAGACCTCCTCAATCAGATCTTGACATATTTTGTCGGAACTTCGAAATTGTTTTAAAACATATCGCACATAAATCTACTAAATCTATCGTTATATGTGGTGATTTCAACCGATTTCTTTAGTACATCCGACTCTTCACATTCACCAATTAATCGATTCAAGAATCTTATCGATTCCTTTAACCTTATTACTAAACGACCCCACTGGCCTATTCGGTTCATCTCAAACATTGCTAGAGCAAATTATTGTCAACAATGGAATCTCGTATCTCTCTGAAGTGTTTATCGCCGGATACAGCGATCACCTTACTCAAGTATTGACTATTAATAATTAACTTAAACAATTTAAAATCCTTTACAAGTTTTCAAGAGAATTTAATGACACAAATCAATCCATATTCATAAATTATTTGCGTGAAGAAACATGGAAAGATGTTTACAATTGCCAAAACACCGACCACAAATTTAATGTATTTATCTCAATATTCCTAAAACATTACAACTCTATCTTTCCCATAAAACGCAAGTTAATTAACACAAAGAAATACAATAGATGGATCACACAAGGGATAAGAAATTCTCCAAAAAAACAAACGCCGTTTATATTCTCTTTCAAAACTCTATAACCAACCACTCGAATTCCATGATTATTTTCGTAATTATAAGACTATTCTTCGAAAAGTAGTCTAGGCAGCTAAAGTTATGGAAAACGACAGGCAGGTACTAAAATCGAACAACCAGGTGAAAACAATGTGGAATATTGTTAAAAATTACACGACTACTTCTGAAAATCACGAAGAAAATATTTCTCTACTAAAAGATGGCGAAATCTTATCAAATCCTCAGGACAACTCAAATTTGTTTAATTCTTACTTCTCAGAAGTAGGTAAAATAACGAACTCAATATATCCAAATCAATGTCCTCCAATTATATCCACCCAGGTACCCAATTCAATGTTCACTTCCGAAACTAACGCCAGTGAAGTCATGAGAATCATCAACTCATTAAAAAACAAATTTTCAACAGGCATAGATGATATACCCTAGTTTATTGTAAAATTTTCGTCCCACGCTATATTAAATCCACTCATAAATATTTTTAATAGTTCATCATCGAAAGGGGTGTTTCCTAAAATATTTAAGAGAGCTAAAGTGAAACCTTTATACAAGGTAGGAAACAAACCTAATATTAGAAATTACCGACCAATATCTATACAAGCTACTTTCTCAAAAATCCAAGAAAAATTATTCTATAAGCGTCTTCTAGATTTTTTATCAAAATATAACGTTCTCTCTGACGATCAACACAATTTTAGGAAATCCTTTTCCTCTACAAGCGCCATATTTTCCTTCTTAAACGATGATACCACATCTCTTGACCGTGGAGAAAATCCTCAGGGTGTTTTTCTTGACTTATCCAAAGCATTCGATGTCATCGATCACGAAATTCTCCTTTCCAAATTGCATTCTTTAGGCATTCGTGAACTTCCACATCAATGGCTAACATCTTATTTAAATGATAGATATCAACAGGTCGAAATATCCTATACTAAAAATAAAATATTTCAGCGTTGTCTTTCAGAAACAGTCACTTATTGCGGAGTACCCCAAGGTTCAAATCTCGGCCCTATACTCTTTTTATTGTATGTGAACGACATGTCATCATCCACATCAGATTGCAAAATGGTTCTTTTTGCTGATGACACTAATTTACTATGTAAACACGCCAATGCNTAACATTTCGACTTGGTTCCATGCAAATCACCTCATTGTAAACACTGACAAAACAGTGTATATGTCATTTCACAATAGTATCAAAAAATCTTTACCCCAGGTTTCTCTTTCTTTAAACGGAACACAATTAAAAACTGTTACGAATACAAAATTCTTAGGTNCAATTAAAACCTGTTACGAATACAAAATTCTTAGGAATCCATTTTCAAGACAACCTCAAATGGAATTGTCACGTTGACAATCTTAATTCCCAATTAAGCAAATTGTTTTACGCATTCCGAATCTTAGTTAACGTAGTTAGTCCACGTATTTCCCATTGCGTATATTTTGCAAATGTTTACTCCCATTTACGTTACGGCATTACCTTCTGGGGCAATTCCGTTCAGAGTATTCAAACTATCAGAATTCAGAAGACAATAATTTGTAAATCTCACCCTCGAAACTTTTGTAAACCTTTATTCAAGGAATTAAATATCTTAACACTTCCCTGCATTTATATTTATGAAACGGTCGTGTTTGTTAAGACCGAATTACTGAAGTGCCACCCTTGCTTCACACGAAACAGTCTCGTTCACGAACACAATACTCGCAATAGTAATAATATTCATCGCCCTATAGTGTCAACTACTCTTTGCCAAAAAGGACCGTATCATTAGCGAATCGTTCTATAATTCTCTGCCCAAAAATATAAAAGATATTATGAAATTGAATCTCTTCAAATCCGCGGTTAAAAACTACCACCTGCACCAGTGCTTCCAATGTAAAAGAATTTATTGATTTTAATAAAAATTAAATCCGTCTTGTACTTTATCACGCTATTGCTATAGTACTTTTTAAATAACTTATAACAATTTCAAAAATTATTTTCTTGCATTGTCATGTCTTATGAGTCTTATGATTCATATTAATTTAGTTTTATGTGCACTCAACTTTGGCACGGTTGTGTACATTAATTCTGTAGCCCCATCCTGGCCCGGATTTTTCTCCGGTTTTCCTTCGGGTAGAGGCGGATTTCTTATACAGGTTCTCTAGGCTTTGTCTAGGGGCGTGTTTATTGTAACAATAAATCGTGAATTTAGTGTTTTTTCAACTCTTATGATTTTTAAACACTATACTCAGAATAATCTATAGTTCGATAATAACTTGTACATGTAAATTTACAAACATATTTGCGTTAAATTACAAACATATTGACATTATATATGTATTATAACTCGCAGCTAACTTTTTATCTTATCTAGGAACTTTTGTTGAAATTTTTGAATCCGCCTCTACCTTAGGGCCCTTGATCGGAATTGATGGGATGGTCCCTTGCTTTCTTCCGGTGAGTAAATTAGTTTATTGTCCTCCACGTGGTCATACGCAGTTTGTACTGTTTTTTGACAATAAATTTATTATTATAACTTCTTGAATCTGCATATTGCCAATTTTTATATCAATTACTTTCTGTCCGTCAGATTTGCATCGTAAGTGTTTCGTTTTATGGTTGTTTACTGTCAATCTATATTGTATAGATTGATCTTTAAGTTTCTGAAATACATCAATGAGATTTTGTTTATTTCTCGCAGTTAATAGAGCATCGTCAACATATGCCATACACTGTTTTAGTCCTGTGAATATGATACTTTTAGTTTCAAGTTGTTTCATGATTACATCGATATTTATGCTAAAAAGGGTAACCGATAAAGGGTCCCCCTGCTCCAAACATGACTTCAAATTTACTACTAAGTTCATTGTTTATTTTACCTCTAGCTGTGGTGTTGTGAGAGTAAGTGCAATTAATTTAATTAATTTGGTTGGAACATTCTATAAGCGCAGGCAGTCAAAGACGGAATCAAATGCTTGCATATAATCAATAAATAATGTAGAACCTCAATTATCCGGGTTAATGGGGGGCAGGGGTCGCACGGATAAATGAAAACCACGGTTAATCGAGACACTTTATTTAATGAATTATGTACATGAACATGCATACATATGTGAGTAGAATGTCCCGTTATCAGGAGTTGAAATATGAAATAATTATAATTCTTGCATTTTGAAATGATTTTCTTTACTTCATTTCTAGTATTTCTCAAAAATTACGTCCTGGAAGTCAAACTTTTATTGGTACATGACGGTCTCTGTCTCTAAGTTTCGAGGAACCAACGTACAACTGTGGACATAGTAGGAAAAATTGGATTTATATATGATAATACATTTATTGTCAAAAATGTAGTACAAACAGCGTATGACGACGTGAAGGACAATTAACTAATTTACTGTATAGTAGAAATTGTAGTTAGTTGAAATTCTTCTTTTTTTTCCGACGGAAAAGTGAGCACCACGGTTTATCGAGACACGGTTAATCGAGGTTCTACTGTATATTAAATAACTCTAATTTATACTCATAATTTTTTTCGAAGATGTCTTACAATGAAGATGTTATCAATTATAGACCTGTTTGAATCCATTTTGCTGTCACTCAGTTTCGGCTCAACCATCTCTGACAACTTGTTTTACAATAAGATTGCAAAAATCTTATATGCCAAGTTTAGCAATGTTATATATCTATTATTAAGACAGTTCTATCTCCTTTCTTGTATATTGGGCATACAATTTTTTCGTTCCACTCTTCTGGTAGTTGTTGTTAATTCGAAATTTTTAAGATTAACTCGTGTAGTCTTTTCTCCAGGGGTATATTTTATGACGACTAAAGATTCAATCCATGAAGATTTTGTGCTCATCTCAGCACAAAGTGTGCAATTCTTGTAGTCAAACAAACATAATAAAATTAATGTTAAAGATTATTTATTTGAAATAACCTTTGAATAGATGGTTCAAGCATCACAATATTTTGTGTAAATAGAAAGTTGAATAAAAATAAGGGTTAGGGTTTTATTGCGATGGAGTGGCAGGAGGGATCAATTTTCATATTTTTATATGAAATAAGCTATTTGTTTCATACAACTTCGCTGGAGAATGTAAAAAATACCCAATAGTAAATACACTTTCTCTTAGCAAATTTTAGGTTCCATGTTAATCTTTCACATTATTTGTTGATTCTATAAAAATCATTGCTTTAATAAAAACATATTTCACTTATAAATGTTGTGTGCACTATTGAAAAAACTCAATATTTCTTAACTTTTTATTATTATTTTTTCAATTGAAATCTTGGAATATTTGATCGAGAAATTTTATAAATATTTACTTCCTAACGTTTTTAGAAAACACCACGAGACTTCAGATAATTGGTGGAAGAAATCCTCCCTGAGGGCAATCTCTTGTAGCGATCACTTTCCGAATCTTGCCGAGAGGGAAGAAATGATTTCTTATGCTTCACAACAGAACCTATCCTCTCGCATTCCGTGAATTCAACCCCCGACTTGTCTTAAATGTTGAATCATACGAGGATTTGTCAAAAGTTCCGTCGACATCAAAAAATCATTGAAGAGCTATTTCTTTCCGGTCAAAGGAATCCTCCATTCTTCTAAACCAGATAATGTTTGGTGTTTACCAGGATTTCTGAGGTCGGTATGCATGCTTGTATCAATGGAGTGGAGTTAGACAACACCTTAAGCTATCCTCAAGTCTCTCCATACATTTAAACAGATTATAATAGTGTATGATTTCGAGTTCGCGTAACTCTTGCGTTTCCGTTTGAATACAACTCTGCTTACCCACCAGATGTGAGGTGTACAGCTATAGGCTATAATCACCATGAAGATACTACAGTTATGCGTCAATAAGGAATTGGGGACCCTTTTGAATAAGGGCTGGAAAGAATCCGTCTCCCAGGGAGATTTGTGTGGGCAAAATTTGCTTATTGCCCACTTGATATTACATATAGTGAATACACGTCTTGAGTCCTCTACTGGCGCCCTCGACTCGCACTATCAGCAGGTTCGATGATTCCACCCTCAGCCGAGTCACTATTAAATTATAGAGATTAAGGGAGCATTAAAACATTTTAAATCGTACAGATAGACTAAGGAAGAGTTAAATAATGATGTAGTCGTGGAAGGTCTGCGGATGAAGACATGTCGAAAAACAAATAAAATAAATATCCTGTCAAGTGACTCTTGAGAAAGAGATCATGTGTTTCCCGGGCTGACAATGTGTAGGATTTCCTGAAGTCCTATAGGTTTAAGTCGATGGTTGGGAAGGACAGTGTGAAGGCTCGCTGCCTCGATTTGGCTATAAATGTCCTGATAAAAGGGTTTCCAGGAATCCACTTTATCCATTGAATTGCGCTTTTGTAGTCAGAGGGAACGTCTTGATTATCGAACAATTGCAAAAGCGTTTAAATCAGTTGAAAATTCTTCTGATTTGTCTCCGTTTTTTCTCGAGATCACGAGGCCAACAAAGCGTTTGTTTGTATCTCAATATTGACTGAAGAGGGTGGTAACTATAGTATGAATCTGGTATTGCCTTCTGTAAGTTGGAGGCTGCCTGATTAGTGTCTAACTATGACTTCAGCCTTCTAGGTATCCACCTTGGATGCCGCCAGTTCGACCGCATACCTGCCCCTGTCGGTCTTCCTGGGGGTCGTGAAAGGAATCTGTCAATCTATTACCCGTTTTCTTTGAAAGAAAAACTTACATAACCGTGGCCATAGAGAGAAGACTAATGATAGACCGTCAGTTCTCCACTAGGTTCCAGATAGGGGAGATTTTATGTTAAGGACCTCCTATCTTGTCCTCTTTTTGTAGACGTGACTTAAAGCAGTAGACTCGCATAATAACAAATGACAAATTGTCATGATAATTGAATTAATGTACACATTCCTCTATCTGGCGATCATTAGAGGCAAAGCACTTAAAACAGTAGTTAAATACTGAACAAAGACACATAATAATATAGAGATCTTTACTATATTGCTAAAAAATTGCATATATTTGTGAACGTAAATAATTTGCGAAATATGAATAAAGGTACGTTTACACTTGTATTTATGTATAAGCGACTTGTATGAGATACATGTTTCGTAATTTCTCGAAGGTTTGGAATTTTTATGCACTCAGACACTTCTACCTCACTCATGTATACGACAGGATTTACATTTCGCGATTTCTATCAGGGAATTCTTGGTGTATCGCGAGGGAAGAACACAAAATGATATACTAATCTACTAAAGAAATAAACTAATCTAATTAACTAGTTAATATAATATGCACTAATCAACACTTAAGGTACGATGGGAGTCAATAGACTATGAGAAAAAAGCATATGACACAATAATATAACCTACAACGAACACAGCTACATTGTAAACAAACATGGCGAAACGCGTTCTGTGCATGCACATACGCGTTTGAGACTTGTATGAGCGAAATATGTATCCTGAATTATTCTCATACAAAATGTATCAGGATTTTTCTGAGGACCTAACCTGCGACATGTCAAAGAATAACTATATGGCACTAGCTCATACAAATTGACAAGTACCTCACACAAGTCGCTCATACAAGTGCACAAGTGTAAACGTACCTGAAAGATTCGGTCATATATGTCGACTTGTAGTATGAGATAAATATACATATACGTCTTGGTTTCTATAATTGATCATTTAGTAATATTTTAATACTCCGAAGAATTATATTGATGTATTAATCTCATATTAGCTAAGATTAAGATCAGCTCCTCTCTGTATCAACAAATGACAAGCCATTGTTTAATTTGCGATGCGTTAGTGATTTTTCAATGTAAGCCGGATGTGAGAAAGTATGTTGGGCAACCTATTTGCGCGTCATGATGCATGAGACAAACTTCCTAGATAGTCAAATATAGCATGCTGGATGTTCCTTTCCATCGCACGATAGATATATGGAATTCAAGATTAGGTCTCCATTCACCTCATAGATCAAATTTACACCATAGTGACACACCTGGAACAAAATACCATGACTGGCAGACAATTTGTTCCTTCACCAACTAGGATATATGTTCTGATGTAGGTAAAGAATGTGTTGTTTACCAGATCAACGTTTATTTCGCCTAATCGTATGACCCGGTCGTTGCGTAATCATATCTCTTAGATTTTGGATTTCCAAGAAGTTCGTAAGAAACAATACACAGAGAGCTGTTGCCTTTCTGTGCTGAAGGTTTGAATTTAGGTTCTCCAGTCATAGACACTTTCGAGAACTATGTTGAACCGCCAAGTGTCCAGATATACCCTGCAGTTCACTTCCTTGACGGCGGCCAACTCAGTATATCCAACAAAAACCCTAGTTCGTAACTCAAAGATTTGCTCATACTGCTAATTGCCATTCGATACTAGGTCTCACTTTAAATTCCAAGCATATCAAAAATATAGGCCAGGTTCGTCTTGGTGAGTTACTTGTGTGTTCTTAGAATAGACTTCGTGGTTCACACGAGGACCTTCCTGTCCCCTATAAAAGTCTGGCTTCTTCTCAAGGAATTGGTGGACGCACAGTGCCCTTCACTCATTTAATGGTTAGTTCATCATCTCGAGAAAGGATGAAGGTTCCGCGTTCCATGTATAAACTGAGGAACTTTGGAAACTTACTGTTCTCAAGAGGCTGCTTAGAGCTCATGTGAGCACCTTGGTACGGCTACATGTGTTCATTTTGGAGTTTTTCACCGGGAAAGGTTTCTTGCCCAATTCTCAGTTTGATGGAGGAGACTGCTTCTCGAAAGTATTCAAGGTTCGAATGGGTTCCCAGTCAATGGTTCTCATTTCCCTGCGCCTTTCTTGAGTCGCTTGCAATCCCGTGAAGTCTCAGAGGTTTGCACGGTAGTTTTATCCGGTTGGATGCGCTTGGCGCCACTCTCCGGAGTTCCTATTGCTTCGTAGATTTGTTTGACTTCCACTTTATTGAGTGGGAAGCATCTTCACGTTCAGCCACATTGGCTTTCATTACCTTCTTGCGTCCGTACATTGAGTGTAGAACGAAAGGAAAAATAACCGTTTGATGATAGAAGAGAAGCTTGCCAAACCAGCTCATCCTGGTCTTAAGTAAACAGGAGTTGGGCCAGGTAGTTTCTAGGTGTGTGCCGCGGAAAGACTCCACAAGTGAAGGAGAAGGTTGGAGTATATACTCGGACACACAGGTTCGTCACATGTATAAGTTAATGAAGACACCCATACTTAACTTTCAAATTACGTACAGCTGTCTACCCTAATACACATATACTGCCAACGTTACTGTTTCAATCCGCTTCTTTGCACAATCGTACGGTAAGTTTTCTCTTGTTAATAATATACTACACTGCTCACATATAATCGACAAATGAAAATTGCGTGCGGACTTGGGAGAAAGGCGGGAGGCGCACACCTCCGGCAAGAGCAGGATGTTCCGGGTTTGTGTCCAGGAACGTCACATTTTTCACCTGGCTGTTGACATTGCAAACTCTCCTCTACGAGCAGATACTCGGAAATTGTGAGTTAAAATGTTACAATATATTTAGTGGATCAAATTTGCTTCAAAATGCGTTCGTCTAAAGCAAAATTTCTCGCCAGCGATTTTAAATGATGCCGAAAATCAGAAGGTCGTCTATAACCAATTTCTTCTCGGGATATCAACTTCTGATTCATTTCATCCAGGAGTGTCGTAATTCGGTTCTACAGATTTTCCTTAAGAGCTGAATATGTATTCGAAATCAAAATGTGTCCAACAAAATATCTTGAATTGCAAGTAATATTTGCTCGGTCAAATAAGAGAGGGTATGATAATATTTGGTCTCATCCTGCGAAATTCTAGCAATAATGTAGTTGGCTTCGAAAATCAAGAAACACAATTTTGAGTTTTCTCGCAAAATCGAAGGTAACTTCATTGCGACTCGGTACACCAGATCACTGGATTTGCTACAAGCCGAAATGTTTTCCATTTTCATGATGAAAATCGTATAAAAATTCAGCACTTAAATACACAAATGAAATCGAAGAAAATTATCACTTTTTCTATAAGAAAAACATAAGTTCCAGGAAATCATGTTGAAAAACAAAATTTCACTCACATAAATATCTTTTCGGTGGTCACCAATTTGCCGCAATATAATCGGCAATAAATACTCTGATTTCAGAAGATTAACATGCCATTTTACTAGCAGTTTTAACTAACACAATTTTTTTCCATTCTTGTAAAAGTATAACAATACACATTGTTCACTTTGCGAACGTTTGATGAAACACAATCACTGCGTACGTACTCCCAACGACGTTAGACTAATAATCATAGCTTGACTTAGGAATCGTTGAAGGGCACAAGCGTGATACCCGAAGTAAGTTTAAGAGCGACCTGGAAGAGATCTACAACGAGAATGAGAACCTCTCGAAACGAAGACTCACGTTATACTGAATTTAACTTATTTTAATTTTTATTAAATTATCATTGATACAGAAAATCCTTCGTTCAGTCAAAGGTCCTGCAGAAGGTTGCAGAATTACATAACAAAATAATGTTTTGTGGGGCTTCACAGTTCGCCAACATCAAGGTCATTAAAGCCCTAACATTTTGTACCGGTAGGGAAAATGCAGTTACGCCCTAAAGAGAGCCAACATGACTCTCCCCGCGAGTGAGACTCCCCGAATGAATCAACCATACCCAATAAAAACCCTCCTGAGTTACAATATATATGAAAACATTAAAAAATAACAAGAAAAAAGAGACAAAAGATTTCTAAAACATTATAAAAACCGAAAACAAAGAGAAAAGTAAATTTAGGGAGAGAATTTTTGTACAGGTAGGGAAAAAGCTGTTACTCACTAAGGAGTGCCAACATGTCTCTCCCTGCGTGTGGTACTCGAAGAATAACTCAAACATACCCACCAAAAACCCTCCTGAATTACAATATATCCAAAGATCCCGAAATCATTATAAAAACTGAAAACAAAGAAAATAAATTTACATAGACAGAGAGTGAAAAATGTAAATTTAAAGCAAAGGAGAAAAAGATATTTGAATCCAAACCCTCCCGATAACTTGTGGGAGGAGCCCCGTATCTTATATGTATTTATGACATACGAAGAATGATTAGATACTGTTCCAGAGGCCACATTCCTGAAGGAATCTAAAAAGACGAATCAAAATCGGTTCATTTTACCCAAGCATAATGTTCAAACTGTTCGGTAGATTGTGTCGCCGTCCGCTTGTACTATATTTGAGACACTCCAGAAGGGAGTGTGCCACGGTAAGTGTTGTGTTGCAAATTTCACAGATGGGGGAGCTTCACCGCGTAAGAGATGACCGTGGGTAAGATAGTAGTGGCCAATACGAAGACGCGTAAGGACGTCTTCACGTCTGTTCGCAAGGGATGATGGCACCTAGGTCTTAACGGAATCTTTTACCTTACTCAGCTTGCAGGCGCAAGTTTGCCATTCGGCTTGCAAAGTCCCAAGAAGAGATAATCAAATGGCAACCTTTGAATCTGACGTAGGAACAGCTGAAAGGTGAAGGACTGCACTCTGTGTTCCCCACTTCGCTACCTAATCAGCTTCTTCATTGCCCATAATACCCACGTGCTCAGGAACCCAACAAAAGACTATTTGAAAATTTTGAAATATTAGATGGCTTATTAGATTCTGAATTTCAGCGTAAGGGTGTTAGAAGTGTACAGAGAAGACATTGACCACAGAGCACTTATAGAGTCACTGCAGAGAGCCATACGCCTTATTGAAGATGTCTGAAAGTACACTGGAGGAGATAGTGATGACGTTTTCCTCTAACAATTGTTTAAAATGGACACCATTTGGGCGGGGAAACGAAGGTCGTGCAGCATAAGAAGAAATACATTTCGGAGAATGTAGGAGTTGCCGAGTGAGGTGTTTTGAAACCCCATCAGTTTCACTCCGTAAGATCCAAGTAGAATATCACGTCTCTTGTTAAAAGATGGTTTGCCAGCATCTACTAGTAAGCATTCTATTCGATTGGTGCGAAAGGCACCAGTTGCAAATTGGGACTCCTGCATGATGGATATTGTTAAGGGTCCTAAGTGTCGACAGTGATGCGGAGGCGTATACAATACTGCCATAATCTAATACAGACAGAATGAGACTTCTATGCACACGAAGAAGGCAAGTGCGGTCTGCGCCCCATGATGATGCACTTAGGCAGCAAAGGAGGTTAAGGGAGGAGTTACAACGGGATTGTAGTTTTCAGATGTGATTGCTCCAAGTTAGGGTGCGGTCGAATGTGAGACCCACGTATTTTGCGGAGTCAGCGAAAGCAAGACGTTGGCCCCCAAGAAAAAGATCTGGATCAATATGGAGATGGCATATCCTACAAATATGCATATAACATGACTTGGATACAGAAAAACTAAAGCCGGTAGACATGGTCCACTCGTGTAAACGGTTTAAAACCAATTGCAGTTGCCTCTCGATGACAGAGATGCTGCTAGACGAACAATAGATGGCGAAGTCGTCAACAAAGAGAGACGCGTGTACCGGTTCTCGAACCATTGACGCAATGCTATTTTTGGTTATGGCAAAAAGAGGGACGCTTAAGATTGAAACGCGGAAAGAGCGGTGAGATAGGAAGTTCTCTAGGAGCAGAGAATGACAGCCTCGGAATCCCCACGACTGCAATGTGCGTAGAGTTCCATACCTACAAGTTGTGTCATAAACTTTTCCAGGTCAAAAAAGATGGCCACGAGGTGTTCCCTTAATACAAAAGCTGATGAGATGGTGGATGACAACGCAACTAGGTGGTCTAGCGTTGACTGCTGTTTTCTGAAATCGCATTGGATATTGATCAGAAGATTTCACTATTCCAGAGACCAAACAAGGCGACGATTGATCATTCTTTCTAACAATTAGCAAACGCAACTTGTCAGAGAAATCGGTCGAAAGTGCGACGGATTAGAACAATCTTTTCCCTCCTTCGAAATTGGAATAATTATGACCTCACGCCATTGAGCAGGGACGGTTTTCTCATTCCAAATATAGTTAAATAACTTTAGAAGGAATTTTATGAGATGTTTTAGCATCGCATTATGTATTTGATCAGGATCAGGGGCTGCATCTTTCGAAGACGCAAGGGCAGAGGTCAGCTCTGTCATAGAGAAAGGAATGTTATATTCCTCGTCTCTGCAACTGGAGAAATCCAACCAACACTTTTCCGCGCGAGATTTCTGTTGAAGAAACGTTGGAGAAACAGGAGGAGTTAGAGACTCTTTCGTAGTGCGATGCAAGTTCCTCAGCGATGACTTCGGGTGAAGTTTCGAGATGTCCATTTACATTGAGACCAGGGATGGAAAAAGAGGACCATATACCTTGAATCTTGCTAACTTTCTGCCATACGACTGATGAAGGAGTACGGCTTGTAAGAGATGAAATGTAAGCCTTCCAGGAGGACGACTTACTTTCTCGAAGAGTTCGTTTTGCTCTGGCTCTACACCTTTTAAACTCAATGAAGTTATCAACAGTGGGATACTTGTTAAGTCGCGCTAAAGCTTTCTTTCTAGCGCTGACCGCCTTTGCGCAATCTGAATTCCACCATGGAACAGGGTAATGCCTTGGATTACGTGATGATTTAGGGATGGCAACATCAGCGGCTTTTAAGATAATTGGTGAAATGGAATGCCATAGCATTCACATCGGCTAAACGCTCATCGCAAAGATTGATGTTGTGTTTAAACACATCTTAGTCTGCGTTTTCCTATATCCACTGAGAGGGGCGTGAAACTGAGGGATAAAAGACGTCGGGTAGTGGTCACTCCCATACAGATTGACAAGAACTGTCCAGTTTAAGAGTGGGAAAAGAGAGGAACTGCAGATGGCTAAATCCAGCACCGAGAAAGATCGGGAAGCTGTACAGAAGTGGGTGGAGTGGCCCGTGATAAGGAGAGCTATATCTCGGTTATCTAACAGTTTTCCAATTGTGTCACCCTTTAGACAGTTATGAGAAGATCCCCTCATTGAATTGTAGGCAATTGTGTCACCCTTTGGACAGTTATGAGAAGATCCCCTCATTGAATTGTAGGCATTGAAATCCCCGACGATAATAAATGGGGAAGGCAAATGGTCCATCAGACCGGCAAGATCTTTTTTCATGATAGGGAGGATATAGATATTACAAACCGTAAATGTAAAGGATGGTAGGCTCATCCTCATACATACGGTCTGAAAGACGCTTGATATAGAGACTTCTTTGGCATAGACTGAAGCGTGCTCGTAGGCCGTGTTCTAAGTCCGCCCTATAACAGGTATAGCCACGAGAGTAAAAAGAGTGTTTTGGTAAGAGATGTGTTTCTTGTAGACGTACTATTTGAGGAGAACGACGAAACAGTAAGAACTTCAGGTTATCTGAACGGACATGAATGCCATTCAGATTCCAGGAAAGAAGAGTCAAGGTCTGGAGTTTATCTGCACTTTCTTCGATGTTTGGATTTTTTCCTGTGGACGACTTTAAAGTCAGACCCTGCTGTGGTATCCTCCTCAGGAGAGTCGCCGTGATCACTGCTGGAATGATCACTCGTGGACATAACAAGGTCACTATTTCTGCTCCTTGAGCGGTGGCGACTAGAGGAAGTTGATCCGACTTCAAAGCGTCAGTTCTTCGGGACTAAGGGGAGCGAGTTTTCCGCCTGGTACGACCCAGAGATTCTCCACGAGGGGATTGTTTCTTCGCGGGTTTCGCTTTCTGAGTGTTAGCTGAAGTTGAGGTAGATGTGGAAACAGATACAGATTTGTGTTTGGGTGATAACTTATACTTTGTATGTATAAGGATTTTGCACCCCAGAAATTCGCTCTTTAAGACAGAAGGATCATCCAATGATGCCTTAACACCGGATTTATACACCTTGGGTTTTTCTTTGTCCTCCAAACCCATCTGACAGCCAAAAGAAGCTGTAGATATTTTCGGTGCGGTGACTGCTGTTGCAAAAGACTTTGTGATATTGACCACATTTTTATGAGGTACCGACGCCTGGCCTCGGGGAAAGACACCGTTTCCGTAACTCGGATCCTTTGGATGTCTTTCTTCATAATGTATTTTGCGCAGTTGTTGGAATTGGAAGGATGTGTTTCCTTACAATTCACGCTGTACGGGGGTGACGAGCAGGTTGACGACTCGTGCGACGGCTGTCCGCAAGTAACACACTTCGCAGGGTGACTTGCACCGGACTACTGTGTGACCGAATCTCTGGCACTTAAAGCAGCGCAGAGGACTCGGTACGTATTGACGCACTCGCAGGGTACAAAAACCGCAGGATATAGATTCCGGTAGGGAGGGCTTGTCAAATGACAGAACCAGTGTGGAGGTGGGGGCCAACTTTTCCAACTACTTCCTCTTAATTCTGTGGACGTTTACCACGCGTTGAGGCTCAAAAAATGCATTCAAGTCTTCATCAGACTCATGTGCAAAGTCTTCATTATTTACGACGCCTTTGTACATGTTCAGGACAGGATGTGTTAAGTTCTTGATTTTAAGACCAGCAATTTCTCGTAACTTCAAAATACTCTCCATCTGCTTGTCTGTGCGTGCCTTCAACAGAATTTCACCATTCCGCTGGCGCACGACAGACTGAAGTTTTACGATATTATCGTCAATTGCTTTCGCAAGACGGACTGAACTAATTGACTTAAAAATCTTTTCTTCTTCAATACACTTCATTAATAGGGAGCCAGACTTTGTCGGTCTGTCGCTATCCTT
>NNCF01125951.1:0-64928 GCA_002313205.1 Laupala kohalensis
GTGTGTAGACTTGCCAGTCACACTTCAATCTTGTATAAAACGCTAGTAATTCTGTATAACTGGGAAACGGGATGGGAACTTCAACCAGGAAGTAATTCTATTTCGTATTTTTATAACTCTGTTGATCTTGTACTTCACAGAGTATTATCTGCTCCCAACAGATAATTTCATTTTTGCTGTTTATCATAATATTGTGTAATTCAGTGATTGTAGATTGTAAGAAATTTATGTATTTATATGAAAGTGTAATAAATGTGAATTTTCTTGAAGTCAAAGCGATTCCTTAAAAAGAATCTTCATACCCTTTAATCTCCCAAGGCTTGTTGAAACACACAAGCAACCCCTGTATATCTCTTGTGCTTATGACGTTTGGTTATTCGTTCATAACAACCAAAAAAACTAAAATTATTTCGGAAAATAAATTTTAAAAAATTTTGAATTTTTTTGGTGCTTATGTAATTATATTTTTCGATTGGGACCTTGAAAAAGTTTTAAAAAATTACAGGATGTTTTGAAAATATTTTGGGTTCAGCGGTATATAATTTTTTTGGTAGTTAAGTATATATTTTTTATTGGGACTAAAATATTTTTCAAATTTTTCGAAACAAATTTAAACAATTTTTGATAATTTTAGGGTACTTAGGTACATAAAAGTTTTGATTGGAACTATAATTTTTTTTCAATTTTTGGGGGGGAAAATTCGAAATTTTTTGGTACTCAGGAATATATAATTTTCGTTTCGGACCATTAAAATTTTTCAAATTTAGTTAGGTAAAACTTTTTCATTTTTTTAGGTAGCTAGGTATTGATATGATAGGAACTTAAAAATTTGAAATAGTTGTGAATAAAATTTTTTCGAAAAAACTTGGAAAAGGTTTTGGTACTTAGGTAATTGTTTTTGGAAAAAAATAGAATTTTTTGAGTACTTAAATATATATTAATTTTTCGTGTTGGACTACAAGAAATTTTAAAAAGAAAATATTTTTCGAAAATTCTTTTGGTTACTTAGGTATTTATATTTTTCGAATGGGTCCATAACTTTTTCAGAAAAAAATTATTAAATCATTATTAAAAATTAATATGTACAAAAAAATTTTGAAACTTTTTGGATACTTAGGTATATAAATATTTTTCGTTTTGTACCGTAAAATAATTTCAATTTTTTTGGAAATTTTTTTTTTAAATTCCTTGGAATGTTTTCGGTACTTAGGTATATATCTTTTTCGATCGGGACCATAAAAATTTTCAAATTTTCTTCGGAACAAGGTTTTCGGGTAGATAGGAATATATATTTTCGGAAAAAATTTCTTGAACAATTTTTGAAAATTTATAGGTACTTAGGTATATATGTGAATATATTTGATTTTGCCAATAAAAATTTTTTAATTTGTTTGGGAAAAAATTTTCAAAATTTTTTGTGCTTTTATATATATTTTTCAATTGAGACCATAAAAGTTTTTCAAATTTTGTCGAAAAAAACTAAGCAACAATTTTTGAAAATTTATAGGTATTTAGGTATATTAATGTTTCGATTAACACCACAAAAAATGTTTTTTAAACCTTTTTTGGGATACTTAGGTATACATATTTTTCGATTATGACCAAAGCTTATTCGAACAAAATTTTTGGGTACTTAGGTATATATATTTCTCGATTTAGACCATAAAAATTTAAAACTTATTTTTCGGAAACAGTTTTTGAAAAATTGTTGAATATATTTTGGGTACTTAGGAATTTAAATTTTTCGCATTAGACGATAAAAAATTTAAAACTTTTTCAAAAATAATTTATTCAATCATTGATGAAAGTTGTATGTATTTAGGTATATATATTTATCGTTTGGGAGTATAAAAAATTTTGAGAATATTTTCTTTAAAATTTATAGGACATTAGGTATATATTTTTCGATTATTAATGACAATTCTTGAAAATTTATTGGTTATTAGGTATATAATTGTATGACCATTAAAAAAGTTCAAAAATATTTTTTTTAATATTACCCAATTTTTTGGGTAATTAGGTATATATATCTTTGGGTTGGGACCATAAAATTAATTTACATTTTTTCGGACTAATGTTTTCGAAAAAATTGCGGGTACATGGGTATATATATTTTTCTATTAAGAGTAAAAAATCGGAAAAAATTTCTTGATCAATTTCTGAAAATTTATAGGTACTTAGGTATATATTTTCCATTAGACCACAAAAATATTTTAAAATTTTTCAGAATAAACTTTTTCGAAATATTAATGAAAATTTTTTGTGTTAATATATTTATTCTTCAATTGGCACCATAAATAATTTTCAAATTTTTTGAAATACTTTGGGGTACATATGTGTATATACTTATTAAATAGGACCATAAAAGATTTTTTTGAATACTTTTTTCACAATTTTTTCTGTATTTAGGGATGTTTTTCGATTAAGACCAAAAAAAATTTAAAATTTTCGGGAACATTTATTTGGAAAACTTTGGGGTATATATTTCGATTGGGTACATAAAAAATTTCAAATTCTTTTCGAAAATTTTTTTGAAATTTTTTGAGTACATAGATGTATATTTTTTTCGATTGACACCAGAAACAAAATTTGGAAGAAATTTTTTGAAAAATTTTTGAAACCTTTTTTCGGTACTTAGATTCATATATTTTCCGATTAAGACCATAAAAAATTTCAAATCTTTTTCGGAAAAAAAATTTCAAAATGTTTTGAATTTTTTGTGCTTAGGTATAAATATATTTTGATTGGGACTGTAAAAAATTGAAAATTTTTTGGAAATTTATTTTGAATTTTTTGGGTACTTTGATATATATTCTTCGATTAGATCCTTTAAAAAATTTCAAAATAGTTTTGGAATAAAATTTTTGAAATATTTTTGGTATTTAGAGATACATGTTTTTTGATAAAGACCATAAACTTTTTTTAATTTTTTGGGTACTTATATATATAATAATTTTTTGTTTGGGTTCATAAACATTTTTCAAAATTTGAGTACGCAGGTATATTTATTTTTTGATTGAAAAGATATCAAAATTTTTTCGAAGGAAATTTTGTGTACTTAGGTTTATATATTTTTCAATTATGACCATTTTAAAATGTCAAAATTTTTTTCGGAAAATTTATTTTAAAAAGTTTAAAATATTATAGGGTATTTAGTTATATATATTTTTCGATTGGGAACTTCAATATTTTAAAAATATTTTCCAACAAAATTTTTCCAATTTTTTGGATACTTTGGTATTTATTAATTTTTCGTTTGGGTCAAAAAAAAATTTCTGAATATATTTTTTTCTGAAAAAAATTCTCGAACAATTTTTGAAAATTTATAGGTATTTAGTTATATATATTTCTCGATTAAGACCATAAAACATTTCAAAACTTTTTGGGAAAAAATTTTTCAAATTTGTTTTTGGTATTTAGGTTTCGATTGGAATGTTTCGATTGGAACTGTAAAAAATATTCAGAAATTTTTACGAATATTTTTTTGAAATTCTTTTGGGTTGTTAAATATATATATATTGATTATGACCATGAAAACGTTTTCAAAATTTTTCGGAAATTTTTGATTTTTTGGGTACTTTGGTATATATATTTTTCGATTGGGACCATAAAATAATTTCAAAATTTTTTCGTACTTAGGTATAAATAATTTTCGATTGGGACCATAAATTTTTTTCAACTTCCTTTTGGAAACTTTTTGGGTATTTAAGTGTATATATATTTCGATTAGGACAATAAAAAAAATTGAAAAATTTTTGAATTTTTTTCGGTACTTGTAGATATATATTTCTCGATTGAGACCTTAAAAAGTTTTAAAATTATAACCGAAAAAAAATTGAAAAGTTTTATAGTACTTAGTTATATATATTTTTTGATTTTGACAATAAAACAAAAAAATTTCCGGAAAAATTTTTTTGACAATTTTTTGGATACTTATATTTTGATTAGTAGTATAAATTATTTTCCAAATTTTTCGTTAAAAATTTTCGATTTTTTAAAATTGGTTATTTAAGTATATATATTTTTTGATTGGGGTCATGAAAAAATTTAATTTTTTCGGACAATTTTTTAAAAAAGTTTTGGATACTTTGTTTTATATATTTTATCGATAAAGACCATCTTAAAGTTTCAAAATTTTTTCGGTAAAAATGTTTTGAAATTTTTTTATGTACTTATATATATTCTTCGATTGGGACCATAAATAGTTTTAAAAAACTGAAATTTTTTTGGGGACGTAGGTATATATTAATTTTTCGTTTAGGACCATAAAAAATTTCAAATATATTTTTGGAAAAAATTAATCGAACAATTTTTGAAAATTTATAGGTATTTAGGTATATATTTTTCGATTATGACCATTAAAAAATTTCAAAATTTTTTTCGGACAAATTTTTTAAAAATAGTATGGTTATTTAGGTATACATTTTTTCGACTTTTTGGATACTTAGGTATAAATTTCAGCTCTAACTTGTTCGTGCTTTTTCTCTAACAGATCTACTTTTCTTTTGAATCAGTTTTAATTTCTAACTCGTCTACTCTTGCCAAATATTGGTTAAAATTTAGTTCAAAATAACCTGCCTTTTTTCATTTCGATTTTGAACTCTTCAAATCTACTTTCCATCTTTTCAATTTTATTTCCCAAATTTAACTGTAATCTTTCAAATTTTTCATCTGAATCTAACTTCTAAATCGATTTTCATCGCAACCTGCATCTGCTGTAGGAACGTCATCAATCTATCATCTCGTTCTGTTTGTTCCCCCTGCTTTACCTGACCGTCCTGTCCTACTTTATTTTCGGGGTTTTCTGTCGGCTTCTCCGCTTCACTCTAATCATTAGACACCTAACCCTACTCTTCCTCAGCTTTCCCCGCGCTACCTTCGCCTTCCTCCTCGGAACTGCTTGCAATCGCGTTTTTCCCACTATCAATAAATCCGCTCTCCTCGACTTGAGGTATTTTTTTAGCGTCCTCCATCTCCCACACTGACTTTGATTGATCTGTCATCTTTGTTTGTTGATATTTATACACTAACACAAATAACAAAAATTAGTGAGTTAATTTGTCTTCGTGTTATTGTTTTCCCTTATCGCTTTTACCGTAGCAAACCCTGAGTTAGATATTAATTATTACTTAGATAAACAAGCGATCAAGCCCGTGTTCGGGCGCCAATTGTAGCGGAACGAAAATTAAGTTAAAATATAAAAAAATGGACCTGAATACAATCCAAAAAAAATTAAATAATTATGATTTCTTTGCCTCGGCTCAGCTCTTTCTCAGTGATTAATTATTAGTGGGTTAAAATTTTTCTAACTAAGGAAAAAGACCATACAGGAAAACGCTTGATCGACAAATTAACTCATTAATTTTAATTAACAACACTCAGACATACATTATGAAAACCCTCATGCAACCCCCAAAAACACACGTTATTACCGGACATACAAAATACAAAGATTCACTGACTTTACTGCCGGGTTAGGTTTCTAAACAACATAAGCATTTAAACAATTTAAATTTATAACCAAAATGGAACTCATTTTCTCAATAAAACAAATACAAATGACACTGAATTTACAAACAACTTTTTGTTTCTTGAGACACATCTACATTTACCACTTACATTGAAAACCCAAAATAAACTGCATTCTTCTTTTATGACTAGCCCCTTTTTACGAATCATAAACTTCAAAAGTTTTGGGTCCTTATCCACAACCAATACCACACTGGTCTTCTTTTCGCAACCGTTCTTCGAACTGGTTTGCCGGAAAACCCCGTCATGAATGCCGTACTCGATCGAAAGCGAATTTCTCACCGAACTAAGCGTCCTGGATGACATCAGGTGAAGTACGCACCGTAAACATCGTTGCCCAACTCAAAATGTGGCTAACAACACCTCGGAAAAGTCCACTAAATGAAATAATTCTCCGGAGGACTTAAATAATGTTCGATCAGATTCTCAGAATCTGAAACCGAAAATTGAGTGCCGACTAGGCGTTAAAGTGTTCAACATCGTGATCACCGAAAAATCCTAAGCCTCAATTCGAAAATATTGAATGAGCGTCAGAATGTATCTGAGAAAATTCTATGAGTCTCGAAAAATACCAAATGAGCTTCTGAGCAAAAACCATATAAGCTTCAAAAATGTCGAATGAGACTTCCAAAAAATCGCAATGAGACAAATAAGCATCTTAGCTCGTCGAAAAAGACAAGTCAGCTAACCCGGAAAAATTTGTATGAGTTGTGAATTTCACTTCCGCAAGCGTATAAATGTGCTTTTCTCCCACTATGCGCGTCTTTCCATATCCTAAACCTCTCAAATTTGAATTGTCTCATGACTAATGTTGCCAATACGATCAAAAGCTCCTCTTCGGAGCGTCAGCCACGATTGGTTATTTTGAGTGCGTTGAGTCAATCTGGGTTTCATCTCTAATGTCTTTTCAACCGCTGTCTTAGGATGGGTTTTAACTCCCACGTCGTGTTGTTTACTTCGTGCCTCCGTGGCCCTTTAAAATTTTCTAGCCCCTCAACCGTCTGGGCCCTTCCTTACACCTGCGCCGCCTGCAATTTCTTTAGTCATAAACCCTCTTTCTAGTTGAACCCGAGCATGTTGAAGCTTGTTGATGACACTAATTTACTATGTAAACATCCCAATGCTAAAAACGTTTTGTCTAACCTTTCGACTTGGTTCCATGCAAATCGTCTCATTGTAAACACCGACAAAACTGTCTATGTCATTTCACAATAATATCTCAAAATCTTTACCCCAGGTTTCTCTCTCTTTAAACGGAACACAATTAAAAACTGTTACGAATACAAAATTCTTAGGTTTCCATATTCAAGACAACCTCAAATGGAATTGTTACGTTGACAATCTTAATTCCCAATTAAGCAAATTGTGTTACGCATTCCGAAACTTAGTTAACGCAGTTAGTCCACGTATTTCCCGTTGCGTATATTTTGCAAACGTTTACTCCCATTTACGTTACGGCATTACCTTCTGGGGTAATTCCGGTCAGAGTATTCAAACTTTCAGAATTCAGAAGAGGATAGTTCGGATAATTTGTAAATCTCACCCCCGAAACTCTTGTAAACCTTTATTCAAGGAATTAAATATCTTAACACTTCCCTGCATTTATATTTATGAAACGGTCTTGTTTGTTAAGACCGAATTACTGAAGCACCACCCTTGCTTTATACGAAACAGTCTCGTTCACGAACACAATACTCGCAATAGGAATAATATTCATCGCCCTAGTGTGTCAACCACTCTTTGTCAAAAAGGACCTTATCATTCGGGAATCGTTCTATATAATTCCCTGCCCAAGAATATAAAAGATATTATGAAATTGAATCTGTTCAAATCAGCGGTTAAAAACCACCTCCTGCACCAGTGTTTCTATACTGTAAAAGAATTTATTGATTTTAATAAAAGTTAAATTCGTCTTGTACTTTATCACGCCATTGCTGTAGTACTTTTTAAATAACTTATAACAATTTCAAAAACTGTTTTCTTGCATGATTGTGTTGTCTTATGGCTCATATTAATTTAGTTTTATGTGTACTCAACTTTGGCACGGTTGCGTACATAAATTCTGTAGCCCCATCCCGGCCCGGGTTTCCTTCGGGTAGAGGTGGATTTCTTATACAGGTTCTCTAGGCTTTGTCTAGGGGCGTGTTTTAATAATCTATAGTTCGATAATAACTTATGTACATTAAAATTATGTACATTTAAAAATTATGTACATTAAAAAAATGGTTACAATAAAAATGTATAAATACACAAAAAAATAAAAAAAGTATTTAAAATATAATATTTTAAAAAACATTCTCGAAAATTGAGTTTTTTTCAATTATTTCGGTGTTTTATACTCCTCTCTTCAAATATGATGAGTTTTGATATCCAGGGACCTCGCTCGAAAAAATGAGTTTCCCAACATAAGATCGTGTGTAAAATTTCAATATTTTTATGTTTGCAATCGAAAAATATATATACCTAAGTACCCAAAAAATTGAAAACATTCTTTAAAAAATTTTCGAAAATAGATTTTAAATTTTTATGCACTTATTAAAAAAATATTAATACCAATGTACCCAAAAAAAGAATTCTGAAATTTTTATGGTCTAAATCGAAAAACATTCCTAATTACACCCCAAAAAAATTATAATTTTTTTTTTCAATAACAGAATGACAATTTTTTGGTCCCATCAAAACGGATATGTACCTAAGTATCCAGAAAAAAGTTTTAAACATTTTTTTTAAATTACGGTCCCAATCAAAAAAATATGTATACCAAAGTACCCAAAAATTATATAAAACTTTTTCTCACAAATATTTTGAAAATTTTAAATGATTTCAATCGAAATATATATACCTAAGCACCCAAAAAGTATTTAAAAAGTTTGATAATTTTTTGTAGTCCTAATCAAAAAAAAATCTAAATACCCAAAAGATTTATTAAAGAAATTTTTTTTCTATGAAACTTTTAAGATTTTCTTATGGTCCCAATCGGAAAATATAAATACTGAAACAATTTTGAAAAAATTCAAATAAAAAAAAGTGGGTGTCAAAAAAGAATTAGTGACAGAAAAACATAAGCAAAGCATGGAAAAAATTAAAACTTAAAACAAACTCAACAACAACAGAAACAAATAGAAGACAAACAACTGTGCCTCCAAATCTAAAATGCACTGAATGTGACTTTGAAGTCAAGCCCGGATCTGGTCTAAACAGTCACGTGCGACACAGACATCAGCATCAGACTAGTCAGAATAGATTCAAGAAACAGGCAACAACTTTCCCAAACTCCCATACATCCATCACCGACGTCGCAACCTTCACTTTCAACGAGTCAATGGGTACCAGATGCGGAAAAAGCTGCAGATCTAAAGCAGACCTGGCTAGCCGTACTCGAAGTTACAAATGCACGGATAAGAAATGATGAGGAAGCATTGACATCGATGGTACTCCTGAATCATGTATGTACGTATTTATTTATTTCACTTAGCGTATACCGCAAGCCAACTCACACCAACCGTTACTTGAATGCTGAATCACACCATCATACAACAATCACACGTGGTGAGTTAAAAGCATGTTACCTGAGCGAGTGTGTGACAAAAAAGAGTTTAGACTTTTGCGAGATACTTTCCGCAACAATGGCTACAACAACAAAGACATAAACAACGCCCTAAACCCTATCCATAATGTTCGTAATGTAGAAAACCGTGACCGCCTTACTCCCATATGTAGGAGGAGTTACTGACAATGTTGGTAAAATTCTCAAGAAACTTGATATGCGACCTGTCTACAGCGCCCCAGAGAAGTTGGTTAAATCACTTGTCAAAGTTAAAGACAAGTTACTCCCTCCGGCGTCGGCTGGTATTTATTCCATACTATGTTGCGGTCGCGAATATATAGGGGAAACCAGACGAACTGTGGAAGAGAGAATGAGGGAACACATTAGACATTTTAAGTATGGTAGNAAGATTATAGAAGGTAATATATCATATAATCTGTGGGTAGAACAACCAAATCAGCCGTTACATGGGGGCTCTACTACCTTTTGGAATCATAACATTTGGTATTTGATTTCAACTCTTTGATATAAAAAAAATGAAGATTGTAAAAAAGAACTAAGTCAAATGAACCTGAGTCTTGATCAGGGGATTCTTAGGGAGCCCTACTACTTCTTTGAACTTTAATATTTGGTATTTGATTGTACTTTTTTGGAATATAAAAAATGATTGTAAAGTAATGGTAAGTCAAATACAATTGTGTCTTGGTCAGAGAAGTCGTGGGGAACCATACTACCCTTCAGAATCATAACATTTCTTATTTGATTGTAAGTTTTTTAATAAAAAAAACACAAGTCAAATGTACCATTGTCTTGTTCAGGGGAGTTGTAGGGAGTCCTACTATCCCTTGGAATCATTACATTTGGTATTACATTGTAACTTTTTTAAATATAAAAATAAGAAGATTGTAAAAAAAACAGTAAGTCAAATGCTGCCCAAGTTTGGTCAGGAGTGTCGTCTGTAGCTCTTCTACCTTTTTGAATCATAACATTTGGTATTGATTGTATTTTTTAAAATATAAACAAATGATTGTAAAAAATGTTATGTCAAATGCACCCGAATCTTGGTCAGGGGACACGTAAGCATCACTTCTACCTTTTGGAATGATAACATTTGTTATTTGATTTAAACTTTTGAAACTATTAACAAATGAACATTATTAAAAAATTGTAAGTTAAATGCACCCGACTCTGGGAGAGTCTTGGTCTGGGGTGTCATAGGGAGTCCCACATCCTCTCTGAATCATAACATCGGTATTTGATTGCAACTTTTTGAAATATAAACAAATCAAGATTTAAAGAAAAACAGTAATTCAAATGCACCCGAATCTTAGGCAGGGGAGGCATAGGCAGCCCTTCTACTTTTTGGAATCATAACATTTGTTTTTGATTGTAACTTTTATGCATAATTTAAATGCAGATACTTTTAAAGTATGAAATATTTTATTTTAATAGCATTAGATATTAAATATTGCATTATCAATTTGGTTCATATGTGTGTACCAATTTTCAGACAAATCTGAGAATGGAAGTTGATTCAAAATTTATTAGAAAGTTTTCAACTAAACACAGTCCTACTAACCCACAAATGAGGCTAAATAAAGCTCATAACAAACATGAGTGAGAAGAAATTGCTAGAGTACCTCCAAAACTTGCACAAATAAAATATTTGTGATATTATATTCCTCAAGATAATAGGGAAGAAAATAACTTGGTGTCTGCAAGGGTTCTCCATTGAACTTATGATGTGGAATGTGATAATGTATAAAGAACATTCTGAAGATATAGGCCATGTTGCATTAGTGGATGATACCGTAATTATTGCAGAAGGAATATGAAGAGTAGAAGTAGAGAAAAATGCTAATGATATCACATATGGAAATGTGTGAAGATATGTGGAAAGACGGCCAAACTTTAGCAGTTGGTCCAACAAGGGTTCGAAAAAATAATTAATGTCATAATACTACAAATATTATTGCGGTTCCGAAAATATAAGCCGTATTCTTCGCTCTTCATATTTACGATAGTTATAAAGAAATATTGTTCCGCACTATTTTCTTCTCTCCGCCACCGTTAATGTTAGTATGTTAGGGTATGTTAATTATAATATGGCTCGCGGCAGCGAGTCATGAACAATTATAAACAATTGTTCGGTCACAGTCGGCGATGTTAGGTTTGTTAGACCCGGCGATTTAGTTTTAAGAAAATATGTTTTATGTGTGAAGATGGAGGTGATGGTGAAGGTAGCAGCACTCGCGGAAGGATATGCGAAGAATAAGGTTATTTTTCTACGGCTTTGGACCGGAAGGTAGAGTTAGTCCTAATAATAATAATAATAGTAGTAGTAGTAAGTACGATCGATAAGATAGGAATGATATAAGACTTTGTTTCTAGAACATCTCAAGCTCATAGAAGAGAAGGTAAAGAAAATGTAATATGCAATGCAGTGATTTGGGTAAGATATGTTCAACATTTAAACCCAAGTAGGAGTGTCAAAATAATGTAATGTATTTAGAATGGCCAGATTCTCAGATTGTGCTATTACTCTTCTTAGTTTCTTAGCTTATGGAATATAAAATTAAACATGAGTACAATGAACGCACACTAGAACCAATACAAAGACAAAATAACAGTATTGCATCCACAATTCATTTTTTTTTTAACACGGTATTACTCAATATGATAATAGTCACTAAATCAACAGCAAATAATGAAAATTTTCCATAAAATTTATGAAAATTCACTTTCAATACTTCAATCTGCTCCAGACACAAAAAATGTTAATTTTATGCCAAGTTACTTTGACTTCCTGTTTTCCAAGTACACATTTAGCATCTTCCATAAGCTCATACATGGTTCACTGCAAGTTTCTTTTCTCGCTTCCAAATTTTGCAGTCTCAGTGAAGTATTATTATGTCTGAACACAACTGTTCACTCGGTGTAATTATTGCCGTATTAAGCCGAATATAGTCCCCCACTTTTCTTTCGAAAAAATCGCCCTAAAATCCTAGGGGGAAGGTTATATTAGTTTAGGACGGGAAAACTGCTAATTCAAAGTCTCGTGGGTGATAACGAGTTAAGCGAACACAAGCCGTAAACAACGTAACACAAAGAACATCGATCGATGATGGCGGGATTTGACGCTCATTCAAAATAGAAACCGAACTGGTCCACGTCGTCTAGGAATGACAGACTGCCGTCATCGTGCCGACCGTGACACACGTTTTTTTCGAGAGACGGGGATCTTCGAAACAACGAATGTTGAGCGATCAAAGATGCTTCGACGCTAACATCAAACTGCGAGTTCCAAATAATGCTCAGACACACAGAAATGAAGTAGAGCCGAAGTCTGCGTGTATCTGGCGATGTCAAGAGGATAAGTTGAACTGCATCAGTTAGCTTTTCAAGTACTTTTGATTATACTTACCAGAGCCAGCCATTTCATATGGAATTTTGAATGAGCATTTCCCTTCAGAAAGACTTTTTAGATAATTGATTTTACTCAACTCCAATTTTTCTCTAAGTTTTGCCTCCTAAAATAAGGGGGGGACTATATTCGGGTAAATACGGTAAAACATGTAGTACAAGATGAAACAATATACTGCTTAAAACTACTGGGGTTGGAAAAATATTAAGTATTTTCTTTCAACTGGTCTCAGAGACCAGATTATTTTGTTGACCAGAATCCATTTCTACTTTCTGATCTGAATTATATAGATATTTCAAGTATTTTTATCTACAAAATCCAAAATGACAAATTTTGTTCTCTTTGCCTAGGTTCTGAAAACCCACAGGTTAATTAAAGCCTGTAATTTCCTTGCAACCATGATTTTTAATGTTTTCCAACTGTTCAAGACTTTTGGCATCTACCTCTTACAATACATTTCTCTTGTCCTTTGAAATTTGAACGGCTAAATCCTCCACATATTAAATTACTCCACACACTCCTGATCCCCTAAATTTCTAATAGGTTTTATTGTTGCATCCTTGCCTTCGTTAATTATTTTTCAATGTATTTTTTATTTTATCAGTGTAAAGGAAATTTCTCAAATAGCTTCCAAGAGTGATCCATGCGAATATTTTTAACCAATAAGTGACAAAATGATGTATTTAGATACCAAACAAATTGATTTTTTAAAAAAAATTACATTGAACAGATATTTTAACCTATTCTCAAAGTCAATGTTTTGGTAAGAGATTTTATGACAAAGAATTACCCCGATCTAATTTAAAGTGTAGGATATCAAGAAAACAGAGTATTAAAATATTGTTTGAGAACAAAGAAACACAAGAAAGAATGCAGTACAATTTTTGCAATATTTTACTGGTCAAATATAGATTTTGGGAATTTTCATGATTCTCGATAGTACTAGGAAATGTACAAGAGGAAAATAAATTAATAACATCCACCTATTTCACAGAATAACTTCATTATATAGTACACATACATCACATACCAGTATAAACAACACACACATCACAAATGTACTGTATGCACTACAGAATTTCCCCCTCAATTGCAGGGAGTTGATTTGAAACACCTAATCTTGAGTTGAGGATATACCTATTTGCATACAATTTACAAGGAAATACTGTATTCTGTACAATATATGACATGAATGGGTTTCTCAGGTCCTTTCTTGCACTTATTACACATTCTTGTGTCAATAAATAATTCATATAGTCCGACTTCATGGTAAGTGCACCAATTCACATACACCTTGCACACGCATCATACTTGAGTATATTTTAAATGAGATTACTGACAAGTTGGCTACACAAGACAAAGATTTATTTTTGAATCTTTACAGAGCAAAGTAAAGAGTCAATGGTGTGTACAAAAATATTTTAATCAGTAAACAATAAAATACTAGATCTCTTGTGTATAATATCAAGGAATTAAAATATTGGTAAGAGCAGGCATACTAAAGGGTGGTGTTTCTTTACGTGATTTGACATGAACAAACTACATAATTATTCAAATATGCAACCCAATGCACAAAAATGATGGCAATCAAAATAAAAGTAATTTGCATATATATAATCACATAATGGCATGAGTACATACTTATTTTCATTGACTACATATTTTTCATTGTCACTCGATGCACCAATAACACAGAATGCTTGGCATATTATCTGTCCAAAAGCACACTCGTGTAGTCCAAAACTGGTGCTTTAGTCATCACCATGTCATGTCAGTGAAAAGTGGCAGTTGTGGTGGTACTCAGTAAGATCATTTACATTTACACACTAAATAATATTTCATTTCAATCTCAATACATATTTACACATCCTTGAAGCACATAAGGCATGTTCAAGATATGTATGATGTCATGTCTTCCCCCGAGCCCCATGGGAGAAAACAGGACTTTTTGGCAAGACAGAATTACATAACCTATTTATACGCCTCTTCTGTCACCTGATCTTGAACATGCCCACAGGGCCAGCAATGCTCATCTTATTGCATAATATTCAACATAAACATTCTGCATTGCAAAACACTCACTTACTTAAACTTTTTCATCTCTATACACACTATAGATGCCGTTATTTTACAATATAAAATGACAAACGACAGTTAACAGTATCATAGAATTAATATGGAGACAATTTCACATAGCATTTATACAAGGATTCAAACAGTAAGGGTTTGTTGGGAATTTATTGTAACCATTTATTCTGTTTGGATAAGCAATTCAGCCATTTCTTTACTTACGTAAGGCAACAATACATCTGATGGTACGACAGCAGATTAATATATTTTTTTGGAGAAGGAAGGAGGTAGGAAAAGGAGACGGGATGAATGATACATATGATGGTCACGAATAAACTTGATCCTCATGCTTAAAAAAAATACTGCTGCAGGCAGACTGCTCCATGCTCACAGTATTACAGCCAAATGCTGCAACTTGGCTGCATTTCATTGAGAGCGTGCTAGGAAGCAGGGCGGTGGCGTCCTCCGCACACGCCACAGTTTACACCACACCAGTGGCATGCTTTCAATGGTGGATAGCACCACAAGCAGGGCACGAAGAGAGAGAGCAGAGTGAGCCCTACCCAGCGGCGTCCACAGCTATCATCCACTGAGGTGCATTTGCAAGGGTCTTGCCCATAGTCCCCTTCAGCATCTGCCATACAATGGTACATCATGCATTCTGCACATGTGATGCATGCAACTGTATTGATCCCAGAACGCACACAATCTGGTGCATATTCACAGCTGCCACGAGTATTGTTTTCCTCTTCGTACAGCTCTTGGCAGTGTCGACAGCGGTTTCTGCAAGCTCCTTTATGACGATCCTTTTTTTTAGGCTTGCCTGGCAGAGGTGGCTGGGTGGGGATGAGTTCCGGACTACGCTTCTTAAGACTGCCTGAAGAATCCCGCCTACCTGGTTTTTGGTCATCCACCACTGGATAGATGTATTCATGTACAGCTGTTAACTGTACATAGGAATAATTTTCCTTTTCTGTCGCTTCTTTTTTACCATCAGGACTAGGATCTGTATCCGAGCCAATCTTGTCGCGACGTATATAATGAATACGATGATGAGGTGGTTCTGAGGGTGGAGTCGTGTGTTTACTGCTAGGACCTCCTCCTCGAGTTGAAGAATCTGAGGATGAACGTGAATCTCCACGTTCCACAGGCAAGTTAAGCGTCTGGAAAAAAGTCACAGGAAAACATACAATTCCATTCTCCACCACACTTCAAGAAATGAGCATTTAAGATAAAAAGACAAATACTAATTAAATTTTTTACTTTTGAAACAGCCATCATGAAATACTCATCAAATCAATATTTTTAGTTACCAAAGATATTTTAAAACATGTAGTGAGGCTATTTTGTAATAACGTTTGCATCATATCAACACTCACATCCAAACCACATAGATATGATCTCCAAAAGAAAGCAAGAGCCTAATTTGTGTACAATATAAATTTGAAAATTTTGCTGTAATGTGACAATTAAAAAGTTTCCTGTCACTAATTCATATGTACGTATGTATTCGTTTGGCATTTTTGATGGGGAGACTGCACAAGGCAGATTAATTCATAAAAAAAGTAAAGACAAAGAAAATAATGCTCAAAGAGGATCTAAGGAATTTGGTCTAAGATATCTATTAAGTCAAAAATATTAAGTTAAATGAAACCCGTCTATTAATATAATGAGTAAGCTTCACTACAATGAAAGCAAAACACTAACCTGGTGTTGTTTTTTTTTGTGGGGCTTTAGGGCTTGTCAAGGTCATTAGAGCCCTCCTGGTGTTATTCAACTTCCTTATAACCTAATGATATTCTTTCATTCAGGAATGCATTTCAAGAGTTAAGTTTTTATTAAAAATTCAAGTCAGGGATGAGGTGGTTCCGAAAATCAGGTCTGGTTCTGTGATTCCCATTTACAATTTAAAATAAAGAGACAATATGATATTCCAATGATATTTATTTATTTAATTATTGATATACCTGGACTGCATCATGCTCCTAACTTGGACGACTGTATTATGGGGGCAGATGTACTGGCTAGGCTAGTATTGATATTTATTGAAATATACTGTTTTAACTCTGTACAAATCTCTTCACACAGTACAAATCTACAAAATGTAATATAGAAATATGCTTAAATAAATTTAACTAAGTAATTGTGAATATAGAGGCCTAAAGGGTCTATTGTCCTTTAAAATATTCTTACTTTAATGACCAGGTAAATATATTCAAATGTAATACGCTACAGTAATGGTTTTCTTTTGTTTCAGTCTGGATAAAATAATTTATATAAATAATTATCAAATTGAATTGAAACATGTTTGATAATGACAATTTTAATCCGTCAAAAAATGTTTAATTTTACATTCTCCATTGATGTCTTACCAAAAATGTTGAAAAGAAATGAGAATTTCACCCATAAAGTCTGTTTTTCACAGTTAATTATTTTTATGATATTACATAAATAATAAATGTAGTTTTGTAACTGTGTGAGCATCAGTATGTTTATGTGCCCTATGTAGCCTTTTTGAGAATTCGTATCAACCATCTACTTCCATTACTTTCTATATTTAAACTAATTTTTCAAATCCACTTTCAATAAACCTAAGTAATTCGTCGACTTTACAGTTTTCTGAGACAAGTTGTTCAGACATATAGCAGTAGGATTTTTCATAGTTTACTGATCTGACGCTCTAACTCTCCTTCTTTATCCGGGCTTGGGACTGGCAACAGCACTGGGAAGCTACTAGATCCACACCCAAAGTACTGTATGCGGAGTTATTCCATTCCATTTAAAAATTACTATTCTGATTTCATAAGATACCAAACTGATGTTTTTTCTGTTTGAAAAATAACAAAAAAGAAGAAGAAATATTTATATAATTGAATTCAACACTGAATATAAAAATACTCTTCTATTTTTGACCTCTAGTCTTCATCACTGTCTTCATCTATAATAGGATACACATTTTCTTTTTCAAACAACGTTGCCAAGTATTCAGCTGGTTTGACGGTTTTCGATAAATATCTGGCGTACCTTAAAAAATAAATAAGTGCTGCTACGTGAGAACAACATCCAACCGTTCTTAGTCCATTGGCACAATTACAGCAGTAGCCTTTAATTGCATCGATTCCAATTCCATTCACTTCATATTGCATGTAACATTTGTAGCTTTTGCTATTAATATGTCTGGGCTTAAAATCAAATCTCAGAATATCAGGCTCTTCATGAAAATAACTTAAGGAAAGTGTATCTTCATCTAACATTTCTGCTAAATATGATATTGCTTGAGATAATTGATACGTCCTAGTTAAAAATAATTTTAAATCTTCTAAAGATAATTCAGGGAAATCTAGCAAATCTTGATGATATCGTTCTAAACAGAACAGATTTTCTTCTGTCATAATTTTTTCTTGCACTAATAGAGCTAAAGTGTTTACAGTAATTCCTTTTTTCTTTTGTGGGGTTTTACTGTTCGTCGACACCTAGGTCATTAGAGCCCTAAAAACTTGTACAGGTAGGGACAATGCAGTTACGCACTAAGGAGAGCCAACATGACTCTCCCCATGTGCGAGACTCACTGAATGACTCAACCATACCCACTAAAAACCCCCCTTAATTACAACTCAAAACTCAAATATCAACATCTCGAAACATTACAAATATCATAAAAAAAGGGGGAGAGAGACACAGGGAGGGAGAAAGAGGAAAATGAAAGATACCCTAGCATCGGGATCGAAAAGAAAAAGAGGTGACCACGGAAGGTCAGGAAAGAGAAAGGAAGAAGCCTGGCACAAGTGGAAGTAATGCCAGAATCAGCATAGTATTTCCTCTGGAATGCATTCTATTAATGATGGATTGCATATTTACTGGTTCCGTATTCAACCGTTTACCAATCATATTCTGAAGAAAGTAAGAAACTGACAAAATACACCAGCACTCCGTAAAAACCTGTTGTGCAATTGATTGTGCAATATTCTACATTTTTGGCCTATAATTCCATGAATAGATTCAACAACCCATGTATTTTTGTAATGGCGAGATTCATTTGTCTCTTTGGTGGTCAACTGGTTGCGTTTACCTTTCAAGGCAGGCATAAGGACTTGGTAGTCTTTCTCTTCTAAGAATAGTTTCACATCACGAAATCCTCGATCTAAAATAAACACGTCTCCCGGCTTAAAAATAGATGATAAACCAACTGGATCTTTTAATAAACGGTCCAAAATTTCTGCATCATTTTTACAAGCTTTAAATGGTCCAAGAACATCCACAATATAACTGTTAGTAGTGCAAATTGTGAATGGTTTGCATAAATTGGTCATTTTTTGGACACTAAGATTTTTGCTAATACACACGTATCAGAGCTCTTTTCGTGCCTCAAGCAAGTACCATCACATATTACAGCTAATGTATTCTGCAAGTTATATAATGCTCTATCTATGTCTGATGTCTGGCTTATGAAGAATTCTCGTGAATGTGAATACATTCCAAAATGTTCCGGTAAGAGAGACAAGAGAAAACTATGTTTGGACTTAATTTATCGCTGCCCGCAACAAAAAAAATAAAAAAATTCTGATCAGCAATTGTATTTACCGGGTCTATTTTTGAATTATTTTTTTCCTCGATTAGCCAAAAAGCTTTCAAGGAAAATATGAGAAGGGTAAAATTAAAATTTGAGATGTTTTGTCACTCAAAAGTAAACCAAATAAAAAATAATAATTTGAAATTTATAGTTCTTTAGAATTGGGCAGACCATCGTTGTTCTCTCTTTTTCTCATAATTTATTTTGTATTACACATTACAAAAATTACACAATCACAAAATACATAAAATAACAAACACAAAATTATATAAACGGAAATACATTAAAACAATAAAGACACAAAAATAGTCAGTAAATTCTGTTAATGTTGTAATATATTTCTGTAAACTTTAACTCAAGACTATAACTGAATAATTTAGAGCTAATTACTTTTTGGAACAGATGTACATTGCAATTTTGTGGTATCTGTTAATAACTGATGGTAGTGGAACAATATTTTGTCCTTGTCAAAGTTTTAAATTGCTTATAAAATGTGACGAGTTTGTTAGAATCCTTAGTGCGCGGTTTTCTGTAATCTGGAGAGGCTCCTGATTGGAGGGATGTGAAGAGACCCATACCTCGCAACCATAAAGAGCCGCACTATTGATACAAGTGTTAGACATCAAGAGTTTTACATCTGTTTTAAGTTTGGGGTTTCTGAAAATAGGAAGAAAACATTATTATTTTTTTTCCGAATGTATTAAGTGTTCGGTCCAAAGCAGTCTTGTGACGAAAGTGAATCCCAGATATTTAACGTTATCCATCCGTGGTATTGGTGTATTGTCCACAGTCAAAGGTCGTTCGTTTAGTGAGGTCTTCCACATGAAAATTATGGATTGGCATTTGTTTGTGTTTATTGTTATACCATTTTGTTTTGTCCAGTCTATTAAGTTATCAGTCGCCATTTGTAATATTTGTAAAGCATTTTTCAGTCCTTTTAGTTTTACAGTCATTGCTACATCGTCGGCAAAAATGTACTGGGTAGTCAATGGTGTTCTTGGAATACAAGGAGAACAGAAAGGGTGACCAAACGCTGCCCTGTGGGACCCCAGTATTAATATTGTACGTTTGTGATTTCTTTCCTTGAAACAAGACAAAGAATTTTCTATTTAATAAGAAACTATGTAAAAGATTATGAAAAGAAGTAGAGAGTACAGAAAAAGTTTTGCGAAGGAGGTGGTCATGGTCAACTTTATCAAATGCGAAGCTGAAATAAAAAAATATTGCAGGAAGAGAGCATTTGAAATTGAAAGTAGAAGAAATCTCGAGAGATACACATAGAGCCTGTTGAAGCTGAAACACCTATTTTGAAGCCAAATTGGTTTATATTTATAATTTTGTTATCTAAAAGGAATTTATTTAATTTACTAATAATCATTTTTTCAAAAAGCTTCCCAAGCACTGAAAGAATGCTGATAGGTCTATGGTTTTCAGCAAATTTTGAGTTTTTTGTTTGGTTTGGGAAGTAAGAAAGAGAAATGCAAGAGTTAAAAACATTAGAAAGAACATGGGCAAGATACTTGGGAGTGTTTTTTACTTGGCTGCTGAGGAACCCATCAGGGCCAACAGCTTTTCGAGTGTTTAAACATCAAAGACAGTTCCATGTTTCGTCAATAGTTGTTTTCATGTCAATGTCAAAGGAGAAGGGGGAGGATAAGAGGCATATATTGGGATTGTTGGAGGCTGAAATCTATTGAAAAGCATTTCTGCAAATATTTTTGATTGGGACAAGGGATCGTAAGTCAATGTGTTTGTGGTGGGTATAATAAGCCCAGAAAGCTTTGATGAGGGGGACGAGAATTGTTTGACTAACTTCCACATTTTGGGTGACACACTCTTGTTAGCCATCAGCACTAGGTCATTTCATTTGGTATTTTCGTGAGATTGAAGTTTATCTTTGAATTCCCGTTTCGTGTTCAGAAGCTGTCATTTGATGTCTTGATCTCTTGTCCTATAGAATTGTCGTTGTAGTCATCGTTTATCTGGGTAGAGTATTTGAAGTAAGCAGATTTTACATAGTCCACAATGGTTTTGTCTATTTTCTCTATGGAAGTTATTTCCTGATCTGTGGGTATTTTTCGAAGTTTGCGTGAAAGGCATGAGCGAAAGTAAAACCAATTGGTTTGAAAATTCGTGTGAGAATGAGAGAAGTGGTAACAAGACGTGTGAAGAAAAAATAGAATAGGAAGATGATCTGAGTCAAGTTCAAATAGTGGATTTGGTGTGGAAATTTGTATGGAAGAAGAGCATAGAACAATATCTAGTATGTCATGGGGAACACAATTTATCAGATGTGTTGGTGTTGGAGGAGGATGTATGGAGAGAGAGGATGCATTGTTAAGATGCTGAAGTAGAGTTGTCCCTGAAGAATTATTAGTCAAACAACCCCAGTTGGTCCGTTTAGCATTTAAGTCACCTGCTAATAGTATTTTGTCACCTAGTCTTTCAAGGGTTGGGTTGAGAGGTAAAATGGGACGTATGTAAGCCGAAATTATAATGATATCACCCTTATTTGTACCAATTTCAACGATAGTTGCCTCATTGGGTATGAGAGGGGGAGTGGTGAGTCGCGTATGTGGGACATCTTTTCATACTAATATTGCAGAACCCCCATTCGTCGATCAGTCGACCATCGCAGTAAATGAAATAGTTTTGAAAAGCAATATTCTTGTTCAGTTTTAACCAAGTCTCTTGTAGTAGAAGGAGGGCAAGTTGGTAGTCGGAGTTAAATTGATTTATTTGTTGTTTTTGTGAAATCAGTCTATCATGGCAGTTATAAGATGCAATTGTAGTAAGTTTAGTCTTGTCAATTTCTGGTGAAAAATTGAGAAAGAATTGGAAGTATATCCATTAACTTTGAAGAAAAAGGCCCTGATCGCATAAGTATGTTCACAACAAATTTAAAAGTCTTTGTGAAGTTATCAAATTTCATTTGTCGTAAAAAGTTTATAAGTTTATAGTAGAAATCCTCGTTTGAGGTGTTCCAGGGATTTGCATTATTTGGAGTATTACCATTTGAATTTGCCTTCACTGGTTTACTGACTTGACTAGTCAGAGAGGGGCAATTTATTGAATTGAGTTCTGGTGAAGAGGTGGTATTAGCTTCATTGTCTGAGGAGTTGGATTTCATTAGGAGATGTTGCCTTGTCTACTCGCACGCTCGATTCAAAGTTAGTAATGCAGGGCACCCTGCCCAGGTTGCTACGTGGTTTTGTGAGCAGTGGGATAGGGGAATTGTTGGACGTGGGTTGCAATTTTTTAATTGTGTGGTCCTGCACATACAGGGCAGCCAACGGGTCTTGCACAACCATTCTTCGAATGGTCCTACATCTGGCACCAATTGCAGTGAGGCACCCTATCTTCATTTCCTTCATATCTTCGATGTTAACTTTATGACTTAGTAGATATCTAACCTTTCTCTTGAAATCACCTATGTCTTTCTTATTTATCTCCATTGTGTAAAGTGCTAAATGAATGAAGATGCTGTCCTGTTATGCAATAATTCAGAAATTGTTTCAAGTTCAGACTGAATCAGTTTTGTGTTGAGATTTGGTGAGAGTCCACATATCAATATTTTATATCAGCGTTCTGTTGTAGCTCTGTGAAAAACGATGCATCAATGTCTGCAGACTTCAATCTTTGAAGGTGAGATACAATGTTTTGATGATCTTCAACTGCACTGGTAGATATGATAAGATGCTGTCTTGTGTTTCTTCCAGTTATTTTCTGCCTAGACACCTTCTGTATTTCATTTAACAAGCCACCTTCTAATGCATTCTTCTAATACCTTCTAATACATTCTCTACGAATATTTGGTCTTTGTTTACAATAGCTCTTGTTATTTGCACCAGTGTTATCTGGTGACTTTGGCTCATGCGTGGATGTGGAAGGACCTGGATTTGCTGTTGTGTTTAGTGAGTCCACATTGTTCACATCTGTATCATTAGTCTTCTGTTTCAAGGACACTAAATTGGTTTGATGTGGTAATTTCAGATGCGGGTGTATCTAATTTTTTTTGAAAGAACTTCTTTGGAATACGGAATTCACCACTAACAGAGGGCAAATTTGAAATGTCTAAGAAACTCCGTTTTTGTGGCAATGACTGATCACTTTCACCAACATTAGGTGCCATGTTAACAGAATCACTTCCAGATTTTGAGAAGGTAACCCGGTCAATGTTGATGGATTCATTCTATGTTTTCTTGAGCTGAGATTGTGCTTGGTGAAGAGCCAGGTGAAGTGGCATATGATTGAGTATCTTCCATTATATTTTCCATTATATCACAGCACCGTAGTTTTCTCTGAGCTTTTATTTCTTTATGCTTATTAACTATAGTTTTCAGTGTGTGGGTCTGTTTTGTAGATGTTTTCTGACTCACTTTGTTTTGTGCATGTCCTGCACAATTTCTTGTATTTACGCGTGACTGGCATAAATGCTCCAATTTACTAAACTCGAGAAATCTTGAAATTCTTTAAGTTCAAACAACAACAAAATACTCATACTTAAGCCGAAAGTCACATGCACTTCTTAAATTATTGTTCCTCTTGATTTCTGAAGAGTAATTCTTCAAATTTTAATCAAGGTGCCTCTCAGAGGAGGTCCCTCCATGGCTGAAGCCACAAAAAAGAATTGTCCAAATTGCAGATCAAGTACAATAAAAAAATAAAATAAAAAAAACAACCTAATATTATAGCACAACTAAATACTGTAGGCAAATGCCCAACTCAGCAACTGAACTAAATCAGAAAATTTTAGACGAAATACACCTAAAATGCAGGAGTCACTTCAGAACACGTCCGCACAACATGGTTGCTAAGAGACCTCTCTTCCGGTAATAAATGTTTACTAAAGCAATTTATCACTGAATTGATGGAATCCTCGACAACTCTTTCATCAATTTCCATTATAGCAGCAATTAAACCATTAGAATTTCCAAAACTCAGCTTGAACAAAAATTTTACCAACGCTTGCAAAACATTGCAATTAATTGAATCCCTCATAATCAACATCATACTGCAAAGACTGTATAGTTTCACTTGTATGACCAGTTAAAGCCTTCAGTTGTTCGTCCGATATTGAATATTTGGCTATTTTATCATAAAGTCTAGAATCTACTTTGTCAGACAGTTTTTCCAAAAAACATTTTAATTTCTGTAACTTCTATTAATGAATCAATGATGAAAACTTTAATATTATTTAATTCATTTTCATAAAAACGCTTTTAATTATATGATTTAAGCAACATTTATTTATTTTGCAGATTGATTCTGACCTCCATCCACCACTTGTTTCAACCTCCTTCTCTTTAGCCGCAATCGAGAATAACATTTTTCACATATCAAATCACCAACTTCAATAATATCTCATAGTCTTCATAAAACTTGAATGCATCAACTCGTGTGTTAATTACCTTACATTTACCACGAACATGTTTTTCAAACAAAATGTTTACACTTTATGCATTTTGCATTATCAGTTTTCATTTTTTAAAATACACATTAACCATGAGTATCAGCAATTTCTTTATTCTGTAAAATACATTAGAAAAATTTAATATCAATCAAATCTCATTCTATATTTTTCGTCATTATAACTTTATAGTCAGATAACTTGAACAATGTATGAACATTATTATATGTGTAAATCATCACTCTTGGAACATTAAAAAAAACTAATAAATCACATTATTATGCATCACCTTTATTATGTAACATATTTTTCAGCCAGCTTTGCAATAATTCTTTGCTAGGGAATTGCCTAAAAAATTCTTGACACTCAGTTTGATTATTATAATCAAAAAAAAATGAAGATGTAATATTTTAATTCACTCATTGACAATGAAAACAATTGACAGTTGTCTATACTTTGCTAGACTCATTGAACATAATCTCATAAAAATAATTAACTGTGAAAAACAAATTTTATGGCTGAATTTCTCATTTCTATTCGACATTTTTGGTAAGACATCAATGGAGAATGTAAAATTAAACATATTTTTTGGTGGATTAAAATTGTCATAACTTGAGTAAATATTAAGCTACAGAGACAATAAAAATAGGAAAATATGCGGTTTTCAGAGCTAAAGGCTAATTTATTAACTTTAATTGCAAGATTTGGCCCTCTAAATGGAAAACAAAAAATACACAATAAAAAAAATTGACATTTTCAATATGGCGCACCACTGCAAAAATAACAACAACAAAAATCATGAACGTAGAGTTTTATATGTCTAACCAAATGGCAAAATAAAATTTGGTGCACATTTTAAATTTCTGTATGAAAGTTTTTTGTTTTGTTTTTGCATGCTTTTAAATGCTGTAACTTTCATATATGACACTGAATGACCTTGAAAAAAAATTCCTCAAATGTATGTTTTAATTCCTTACTGTAATGCAAAAAATTAGATTTTTTCCTTGATCCAGGGGTCAGAAATAAAATAAAACACGTTTTTTGCCCCTTGCAGGAGGGAGTAGGGAGTAATGAACATATTGACCATGGAAATAGAAGTTTTTAGGTGTATGTAACACTTCAAGCTGGATCATACAAAAATCTAACACATTTTGCGTATCTTCATTAGGGATACCCTTTCTGTCTATGCATGTTCTACACTCTTTTCTTAGCCTTATTCACTAATTAGGCAGGTATTATTGCAAATGGTATTTTTATCATATTACTAACAATCACTCATAGTCTAATAAAAAGACAGGATGAACATCAACAGATGTACAGCATGAATGTGAAGGGTGGAGTCATCTATCAACATTTCATTGGCTCCTAATTCTTCCCACTACGTCTTAGGGAACTAACAGTTCTCAAGCGAGTAGCTTCATTTAGTTTACAATATCATCCAACAAAAATGGTTTACACACAATGGTACTGTGATAATTCTCCAGTATTACAATAACAAGTCTCACAACGGATGGATTGATTGAGGGCAATCAATTGCATGGGGTGGCAGATCGTCATGAAAAATCCTTGAAGTATTTCACTTGGGTACTTAATTTTGAGAGAGCATATCTTTAAAACTTTAAATTGTATTGTCAAAAAAACAGTTACAAACTGCATATGACCATGTGGAGGACAATAAACTAATTTACTCTCCGGAAGCAAGCAAGGGACCATCCCGTCAATTCTGATCAAGGGCCCTAAGGCAGAGGCGGATTTAACATTACAACACACTCCTAACAATAAAAATAGTTTGGTACATGTTATAATATTAACATAATACCAACAAATTTGAATTTACTAAAACACAAGAAAGTAATTTTACAAGTATGTATTATTATCAAACTATAGATTATTCGCAAAGTATTGATGATAAATCATAACTATTAAATAACACAGAATTTGAGATTTATTATTTCAATACATGCCACCCCTAGTGAGTCTGTATAAAAAAATCTGCCTCTACACATAGGAAAACCGGAGTATCCAAAATGGATTCCCTACTCAGGACTTGTCAACGAAGTATATGAAGCATGGTACACAGGATCAAGCGATATCACTTTGAGCTGTTAGTAAATGCATCAAGCGTATTATTAGCAATATACTCATATAACTTCTTAATCAAGGAATTTTCGACCCCATGGTCTTACAAACTTCTAATGCTTTGGTGTAAAGAATAAATTTATGAACCAATATTGATACAAATACTAGATTGATACCAAGTATGACTCATGAAACTAAATGAAGATGATAAAAGAATTAAATAACCATAAATTTGACCAGAGTATTAAAAAATACAATGTATTCCTTGTGCTGATTAATATAAGCAAAAGGGAGCAAGTCTAAAATATCTCAGAATATTGTTAGCAATATAACATTTACTAGGTTACACAAAATTGGTGTGAAATAATGAATTCCCATTGTATACTTACCTAATTATTATTATTAGGATTTTTATACTTATATGCCCCCTATGTGGCCATATGCAGTTTGTGACTGCTTCATTGATAATTAAGTTTATCTGTTTATTTATTTCAACAGATGTGTTCAAATATAGCTGTTTTGGAAAAGCGAGAACTTGGATCTTCTCCCTTAACCTTCTAAGTATTTTTTAATTCCTTTTGTTGATGTTTTTAACAAAATATCCATACATTTTGATATATGAGACATACAGGGCACACAACCCTCAATCCCCTACTGCACGTGGCAATGACACAAGAGTGTATAAAACAAATACAAGGGTTGTAAAAAAATGTTTTCTTATTCAAAGTAACACACTAAATAATTGACATTAATAAGACATTGTTGAGAGCAGGGTACATTTGGAATATTTCTGACATGTTTTGAATGTGTCCCAAAAAGAATCCAACCCAACCCAACCCAACCCAACCCAACCAAACCCAACCTCACTCCTTCCCAATTCCACCAGCCAAATCATGTGGTTAGGAGCAAGAGCAGGGGTGATGGCCTGAACCTCACAACATTATAAAATAATGCATATTAATTTTATTTAATGTCTTATCAAATGAAAAATCAAATTACTTCATTATGGCTGAGTTGGTGGCTGTTTTATATAAATAATAATCCAACAGCATTCCATCAAACAACTATTTTGAAGATATTTTGTATAAAAACAAAGAAAAAGTACATTGTGAAAAACTCACCATGAAAACATCATCATCACCAACATCTGGAGAATATTTTTGCAATGGTGCAGTTTCAGTAAGACCTGAGGAACAATAATATCAATTAAATACATGTAAATATTTGAAAATCCATGAATTAAGGGGAGACATAGACAGAACAAAAATTAAATTTTCATAATTTTTGAAGAAATTACTCAAATTTTAGAACTGTAGTGCTTTTATAGTTTTAAATAATAAGTTCAAATGATTTTTTAAAAAGAAATTGAGACATACTTTACTATGGACCTACTGCACATTTTCTAATGAGAGTTTGATTGTGAACTTAATAGGACCTGTACATTAAGTTGTTGGAAAGTTTTGAAAAGTGTTAATATCTACATATTTTGAGAAAAAAGGAATTTGAACAACTCATACAACATTAAAAATTACATTATATTTCTATTGTGACTTCAAAAAGAAATAAAAAAATTAAAGAATGGCTTCATTAAAATATTTAAAATAGTACTCTTGCTATACAGTAAAATTTTCACAACAATACAATGAACTATATACGAGGAAAGGTACATTATTACAAAATGTTAATTTGAGAAACGCTTACTTAAATAAAAGTATGCGGTGAAGAGGTGAGGTATCCAGTGGAGCATCAGTACTTTGTTTTTACACATCTTCTTACTTTTTAGAACACGATTAGTAGACCTTAAGATTTTTGTAACTAAATATGTGTGGAAAACCACACAAGAGACTCAATAACTTAGGATAATAACAAACTTGTTAAAATACTTCGCAAAAGTACTCAAACAATAAGAAATTCAGTTATATTATGAATTTTCTAAATTCATATCTGCCAAGATGCCAATATTGGAAGTAGGTACAATATCATCCAGTAGGTTTTCAAGAATGACCTCAGAAGAATTTCAAAGTATGCAGACCTCTCAAGGTGAAAGGACACAGATAACCATGGCAGACGGCATGCCACTGAGCATGCGAGAGGGGCATCTCATCTTTAAATATCACTATCAGGCCATATTTTAAGAATTTTTAGACAGCTTTCAAAGACTGTACATTACCATATTATGAAATAAAAAGAAATTGTATAATGTTCATATTTCTGCCTACATCATTCCTTGAACTATAAACCATACAATTCATATCACATCAAAACCAAATTAAAAAAAAAACTTTTAAGGTGACAGTCAATTCAAGATAAATATATAAAAATTAAAATTAAATCAATTTAAGTGTAAAATTTAAGAATGAAAACAAGAAATTGAAAGAAAGTGAAACAGAGTCAAATTGCTATATTTCGTGAACTTACTTATTACTAGGAAATAATCAACTCTCAATCATAGAAAAATACTAAAATAGGGAGCAATGAAATCAGAACCTCATGAATTTGCTCTTTCCAACATATTAAATAAAATGTTAGTTCTATCAAGCCCCTTGAAAACTCTGATCATGGTAACCAATATATGAAGTAAATGAAATTAATGGAATGTTGTAATCCATTTCTGTTATAAAATTAAATAATCTATCTTTCATTTTCCTCTTCTTCTCTTTCCTCTAGTTCTTCTTCTTCCCCTCCCCCAGGGGGCTTACATCTAGTAAGTACGTGTTTGGCGAACACGGTTCCCCAGCTGAGTCTGGCATGGCTTCCACTTACTTGTGCCATGCTCCTTCCTTTCTCTTTTCTGACCTTCCTTGGTCACCTCTTGTTCTTTTCGATCCCGACTCTATTAGGGCTAGGGTATCTTTCATTTTCCTCTTTCCTCTTCTTTTTTTAAAATGTTTTTAGTAAAGAGATATGTTGGGATTTCAGTTTTGAGTGTTACTTCAGGAGGGTTTTTAGTGGGTATGGCTGAGTCATTCGGCGAGTCCCACACGCCGGGAGAGTCATGTTGGCTCTCCCTAGTGCGTAACTGCATTTTCCCTACCTGTACAAGTTTTAAGGGCTCTAATGACCTTTGATGTTGACGAGCCCTAAAGCCCCACAAAAAAAATAAATAAATAAATAAATAAATAAATAAATAAATAAATAAATAATTTATCACAAGTTGTGAATTGCATTAGTATAAATCACATGAAAACAAACACTCTTAAGTAGTCACAAGGATATACACACATGTAAATATATACTCGAGTGTATTATCCGCAGTATTGTTAATTTGAAAATCAAAATATGACATTCAGTATCAAATTTTAGTCTCAAGAAGGTATATGAGCATAAAACAAATACCTAATAGGTCAAGTACAGCAGACATAGAAATGCATGAAAGCTTAAGAAGAATAAACCATATTTCGAACTGCAGCACATGGTAAGTCACAGTAAACAACAGTTCACAATATATTCACTAATACTCTATTACAACAGTCACCATACTATTCATGAAAAATATTCATCTGCAAATATTTCCCTCGAACTAGGGTATTGTCAAACATCTCACTTCATTACAACATTACAAAGTAAAATCTTGGGAAACTGCTGATTGATCGTTTGACTGGAGGATGTATAAATTTTGAAATCAAATTGTCCTCCACCAGAATTTAGAAGTTCAACATTGGGCAGACTAAAAGAAACAGAGAACTTACACAAAAGTAACATTATACAAACAGTAAATTTGGCAGCTGCCACACTTCTGGAATTAGAAACACGATATTAATAATGAAGAGTTTTAATGTAAGAAAGTTACTGGCCATTGTGAACTGCTACTTGGGAAGTAAGTATTTATACACCTTTGCAAGAATATATTGTTGAACTTCAAGGTTCCATTATAAAACAATCTGATTAAAATACATACACATCTGGTCACATGAGGAACACCGATAGATCACTTGTGTGGAGTTGTTGATAGAAATAAGAGTTCAAGAAACTAGTCCTATATGTATAATATAAGTGAAGTGAGTGGCCAACATAATTCAAAGTAATTTCATTTTATTGTGTTACTTCACCTCCGTGATACTTATTTTTTATTTCTCATTTCTCAAGAATTTGATCAATATGAGCAAGAAAAAACTATGCAAATTAAATTTAGAAGATGAACCCTTCCCAAAATGGAATAGATTGTTTTTTGAACTTCCAGTGTTTTCATATTATCCTTATATCAAGAAAAATAATTTCAACCTAAAAAATTTAATATATTTTATTTGAAGTGAAACTTAATTTTCATCAAATTATTTGTATTTTAACATTTCTTTCAAAAATGTTGATATGAATGATTCTCAACATGAGCTAATGAAATGAAACAACTCTTAGGTATTCCATAGAATGGAATTTAAATTAAAAATGTGAACATTGTAAGCAGGCATAGCTATAAATAGGATTCAAACTAGCTGCTCATGGTGAGGAATTGATTTCAAAACAAAATTGAGTGAAGTCTGAAGCTTCACTACAAACTCAACATCTCTCTAAAGCAAACTTTTCCTCTGATTACCATGGTTTAAGTTATTCATGATGCAGTGAATAGTCAATTAATAAAATAAATTTAGTCATAAAATATTAATCCATGACTCGCAAAACAGAGATACAGTAAGGAACGTAAGTCAAGGAGGAATGAAGGTGGAGAAGACTTACTTGAATCCATCTTCCAAGGACATTGTAAGTATCATAAATTCCTTTCTTAATCAAGTCAAAACATTCAGGATGTCATGTGGTATATCTCTAGAGTAAAAAAATGAAGGATTCGATCTAGAGCACTGCCCTCGATGGATACTCCAACAACGAGATCATCCTTATTATACATACAAAATTACTTATCCAACATATATTATCTTAGTATTGGCAGAATTCTGTGGGTCATCTCTACTACCATTGCATTTTAAGGCAACAGGTGACAGTTTATTCAATGTCTAGGAATATATTGAAAACGATCCATCCTGCACCAGGAGCATTTCAATGATTCAATGGTGAATCCTAAATCCAAACTGGTAACAAGGGTTATTAAGTAACTCTGATCAATTATTAACATAATACTCACAAGTATGACAAGCTTTCAGAACATTTTACTTGTTATTGGTATGCTGTTTCTCTACACTTAAAGATCATTAGGACCTCTGCTACAATCCATTGTATGGGTTGTAATTGCATTATTTATTAGAAATAAGGTCTTTCCTGGAACATCCTTAACTATATTTCCATACGTTGATTCATAACTACAGCTTATTTTATCTTAGGGTTCTTTGTTAAATTCGTTAATTGTCATCAATTTGACTTTTCTTTGTTAATTTTCTTAATTTGTACGAGATTTTCTCAAGGTATGAGACTAGGTGTACATGGAATGTCTTAAACAGATGTTCAGGAAATAAATCTACCTTTTCTTGATTGCATTCCACCAGATTGCAATCTTTCCTAATGATTGGAATCTACACTTCATGTTTTTCCATGCTTTTTGGTAGTATTTCAGAGTGAGTGTTCACTACCTTTGTCAGTAGTCACTTTACAGAGTTTATTGAAAACAGATAAAATTAGTGATCTGCCTTGGTACAACTTTTTCCTCACATTCCTTTTGTGACAACCCTTAGTTTCTCTTAAGTTGCAGATGTATTAAAACAAATTGCTACTAGCATTAATGCATTGAACTTCTCAAACCCATTCTCCACTTGTTTAGATGTCTTCAGGGCAACTTGCAGTATGATTTTAGTCTGCGTTCCAGCTCTAAATCCACAGCATTTTTCTTTCCTGAGTAGTCAGAGATGAAGGTATTTCCTTCTTTATTAATGAATTACTAAGAGATAGTATAAAAAGTGAGAGATCCCATGCAACATTGTTGACCAATATATAATTATCTAAACTTCATTTATAACAACAAAGAAAATAAATCAGGTATTTCCTTTTGATCAGCAGGCAAGTAGGATGGTTTTCCTTTAGAATGGAATTCACACTTGCACAATATACTAGCTGTGTAGAATTATTTTTCTTTACCTTTAAATAGCCCAGTTCTCCAATAAGTTGGTAATGAAATCACAGATGATAAAGTAGTCCCAAGTGTTTGGAAAAAGTTAACAAAATCCTTTGTTTTAACTAATGCGGGTGACAATATAGAGCAAATATCATATTAATGTGTTATGTTCTTACTTTAACTTAGTAAAGCATTATAATACTTAGTTAAACATATTCCTTATCATTACACTTGTACCTCCAGTTTTATCAACGCTGGAGTTCCAGTTTTATCAAAGTCAATGGATGGTATGACAAACAATGTATATTCTCTTTAATTTATTAGCAGTTTTCTTTGAGAAGCAGATTCATTCCAAATCAGTAGTCCACTTCAGTAACACACGTATAACACGTCAACAAAGAATAATCAAATTGTATAGGTCATGCTTTCACTATTCGATCATCTCTAGAGAAAGAAAGTCTAAATCTGTTCACATTGAGAGAAATATTTCTTGAAAAAATGTTCCAATTGTAAAATAGAATTTCACTGAAGTACATGTGCGTGATTTGTTTTGCAACAAACTCAAGATCTTTTTTGGGAAAATAATTCCAAAGGAGAAAAAGACCTAAAAGAAAAATTATTTTTAAAGATTAAAACGATTTATACAAGTGGATGTAGGAATTGATAGAAATCTTACATGAGAAAAATGAAAAGATATATCAGCATTATGCAAAAAGGACATTTCAGAAATAGCAATTTTAAATAAACAGAAGAAAGAAAAAGAAAATTAAGATATAGCAGAAAATATTTGGCAAGATGAGACATGATCAAAGAAATTGATGCGCTGGCAAAGTAACATTGGGGAAGGAATTTGAAACATGAATATCAAGAACTTGAGAATACAATAAAAACCCACAAATTAAATAGAGAATATGGAGAAGATGCAACTTCCGCAGAGATAATTAAATATGGCAGAAGGGCACTGTGGAAAGAAATAAATCTTCTATGAGAAATAATTTGGATGAAAGAAAGAATACCATAAGAGTAGCACACTGCTATTATTTGCCTATTACATAAGAAAGGTGACAAATTTAAGTGCCAAAACTACAGAGGCATTATACTCTATAACATCTACAAAATATTTACTTATATTTTCTCAAAAAGACTAGAGCCCTATGTTGAAGAATGTTTAGGTGATTATCAGTATGGTTTTCAGAAGGGTCATTCAACTATTGGTAATAACTAAAAATTGTACTACAGAAAATGCGTGAAAGAGACAACAGAGTACACCAAATCTAAACATATTTCAAACAAGCATATGATAGCATAAACAGACAAGCTTTTAAATATCAAGAATTTGGATTCCCTATAAAACTGGTGAACTTAATAAATATGACCTCAACTAATACACACAACTAAGTTAAGATCCCAAGTAAAACTTCAGACAGTTTTCAAACACACTTAGGACTTTGACAAGGAGAGATTTTATCTACATAGTTGTTTAATGTCAGCCTTGAAAAAGTAATAAGGGTATCACCAGTAAACTCAGAGGGAAACATTCTTTCTTCAATAGAACCAACCATATTTGAGCATATGCAAATTATGTGATTGTATTAAGCAGAGAATTAAAATATCTCACTGAAACAATTTAAAAAATTATATTGGAAACTAAAGAAATAAGGTTAGAAATAAACTACAATAAAAGCAAGTACATGATAAATGACATCAGCACCACCAATAATTCTAGCACCACCAGTGGTACAGATTGCACGGAGTGTATATGAGAGAAGAGTATTTTAAATATCAAGAGTCCTAAATAACAAACAGCAATAATATCTTCATAGAAATTACCTCTGTCAACAAACATTATTACTCTTTGAGACATATCCTTAAGAAGAGATACATTCACAAGAACCTGAAGGTCATATTATACAACATCATAAAACCTATTGTAATGTACGGAGCTGAATTCTGGACATAAACAGCCCAAACAGAAAAAATACTGATGACCTTGGAGGAAAATACAGCGATATATATTCAGACCAGTGTGTGATAATGGTCTTTGGAGAATCAGGAGAAATTTTGAACTTCAAAACCTCTACACGCAACCGGATATTATGGCCGAAATAAAGCTAAAGGAATAAAATGGTTAGGTCATGTTCTTTGATTGGACGAAGAAAGAGTATGCAAGAAAATACTAATACCAAACCACTAGACGAGTTAAAAAAAGATAGACCAAAATTTAGATGTATGAATGATGTGGAAAAAGATATTGGACAGATAGTGTAAGGATAGATGGAAACAGAAGGCAGAAATGGAGAATAATGGGCATTGATTACAAGAGAAGTCAAGGCTACACTGATAGGGTTGTAGTGCTAAAGAAGAAGAAGAAGAAGAAGAAGAAGAAGAAAGAAATGGACATAGGGATTGTGAGATATCATACACGAGAAAAACAAAATGACTTGTAAGTATTAGGCAAAAAGGACATTTTAGGAACTTTTATTTTAAATGAACAGAAAAAATAGAAAATTCACACACAGCAGCAAAAATTTTGGCAAGATGAAACAAGATCACTGAAATTGATCCACAGGCAAAGTAACCTCAACATTTGGGAAAGAATTTTAAACATGAATATCAAAAGTTTTGATTGATAGACATAGGCATCAACCACAAGGTTGCCTTCAGAAGGGAGGTGCAGTTGTGCTCGTCTGACGTTGGAGATAAATTCCCCAGAAAACATGTTCTCAAATGGTGCAACCATGCATGTTGAAGGTATGTTTAAAAATATTTATTATGAAGACTTCATTGTGTGGGATTTCTTTCAAATATGAAATAAGTCATTCCATGGATGAAGGTGATGATAGTACTGCATAAGTTTTTGAGGTAAATAATTAAAGAGGAATGTAATGATACCGTAACTGCCAAACACTATTTCTCCTTTTAATATCATGTTAATTCACACAAAACTTGTAAAAAAGTTCAATAGGGTCAAAGGGAAAAACCAAAGATTTCTTAGGTCAAAGTTTTTTTTCTTGTGGAGTTTTAGGGCTCGACAACATCGAGGTCATTAGAGCCCTTAGGTCAAAGTGGAGATCTGTACAAAATAACTTAATATTTCTTTCTTTTTTTTAATATAATGAGCTATTTCCAATATAAATTGGAAAAACTGTTTAAACAAACATGAAAAATTTAGAGATCTCAGTCTGTAAGTAACTGGATACTATAAGATCAAAATGCTTAACTACTCATCTGATTAATCATAACAGCAATATACAATTTTCAAATATCTTTCTGAATAAATATGTGCAACATTGTTCTAAAACAAGTTAGTAATATATCAGAAATTCTTTTGAGAAATTAATGATGTAATAAGTTCCATATGTAGAAATGATATTTCTCAGATTGGCAGAACCTGTTGACTACTGCAGTTTAAGTAATAAAAACACTTGTTCTTGTGTCATCTTATGTACCAACATCTGAAAGCAAAGCTACAGGCTAGAAAGCAGGACTCACAAATGCAAGAACAGGAAATGAGATGACCTCATAAGTCATACTCACCAGCCAACATCCATCCAGGTAGGGGAGCAGGGGAGAAATAAGAATCAGGCATTATACATTACAGAATATCACTCCATTATATTTGAAAAGAAAAAGAATTTGCGCATTAAAGCAAGAGACACAGAAAGTTCGTCAACAAGAGAAGCAAATATTTTGCAAAGGGAGCAAGGGAGAAAGATAAGTTTTACAAATGTCAACTAATGAATTCTTTGCAAATGAAGTGTTAGCACAAAATCAGAAAGGAAAATAACACTACTCTTTGTAAGCTTTTGTGAAAATATTCTACTAATGGTCATGAAATCTCTTTTAAGGACTTCTAAGTATCAGAATTGCTGAGATTACTGTATTGGTCCAAATATAAGAATGTAGTTCAATTCCAATTATTTTGAAGGAAATCGTGGAAAGAGGAAATTCGCATTTATTTTATCCCTTTCAGGTACAACTCATTTCGTCACTCACGAACAATTTTTTTTTTGTGGGGTTTTAGGGCTCGTCAATGTCAACATTAAATAAATTAAGGACAAATGTTTAGAAATGATAAATACAAGAAGAGCATTGGCATAAGAGCTACCAAGACTAGAAATATTGGCTACTGCAAACATTGCCACCAACACAACGTGTGAGTGAAAGATAACTTAGGCGAGACATCGTAATACTTAGTTCTTGGAATACCATGAGTTTTCAATTAGTGATGTGCTAGAACCCTAGTTGAGGTGCACAACACCCAACTTATTGTTGCGTATCTTGAAGTACTTGAATATAGTACTAGTACGACCTTCGAAGTAAATATTGGGTTTAGAAATCTCGTACTATATTCAGGCCAATACGGTAAATATACTTAATCAGTCTCTTTTCAAAGAAAGTTATTGATAACTTGCCAGTTTCTGATGAACAATTCTTTGGTTATCATGATCACTAACATTCATGTTTACTCTACCAAGTGAAGTAATAATTGCAAAAAACATTTAGTTTTACAACTCTTTCAACATTAGTCACACAATAATTCATTTGAAATCAAGAAAGATTTCTTTGTTTTTCTTCACACAAAAGAAAGAGTTTGAAAAAAAGCAAACGTTCATTTATAATCCAAGATAAAAATCTAATTAAATAAATAATTCAAGATGTACAGCCTTGAACGGATGAACAGTATATATTTTGTGATTTAAAAGCTCACTATGTTTCGACTAATTGATGCTGTCAATGTTGAAGTCGTTGTCAGATGATACAAAATTTGCTGATATTTTACTTGTTTGTTTCTTTCCACCAGTGATAAATTAAAAATGTATGTATGGAACATAAAATTTCAATTCGAGAGGAATATTCACTTCCTTATAATATTAGTCTTTAATTCTACTCAGGTCATATGACTTCCAACATAACATCAATATATACTGAGCTTTTAAATCACGAAATATATACTGATCATCCATTCAAGGCTGTACATCTTGAATTATTTATTTAATTTGATTATAAAATGGACATTAATTGTAGTAGAATTAAAGGTTAATATTGTAAGGAAGTGAATATTCCTCTTGACTTGAAATTTTATGTTCCATACATACATTTTTAATTTATCACTGGTGGAAAGAAACAAAAAAGTAAAATATCTACAAATTTTTCAGTCCATTTTGAATATTATACACACTTGAAATAACATTTGCTTGCTTGTTTTTAATCACATGGTGCAGAGATGAAAAGTATTGGAGCTTTTAAGTTATCTGTTATCAATAAATCAAAAGATCTACAAAGGCCATGGCTTGGTAACGAACACAAGAAAGAAAATGTTTGAATGACAAAAATTTTTAGCTTACAAGAGGAGATAAATAGGTAACGACCCTGCCATGATCTACAATTCATGTCACTACTAAGGAAAATGCAAGAATTGAGCAATAAAGAATAAAGAGATACCAGTGATGTTTTTGATTAGAAGGTGCTAGATAGTACCTGGTTGCAAAGGTAATCTTCACAACTAAGTTGTTAAACAACAATTACTTAATTTATCTTAATAAAACTGACTTCGTTGAACCTGGAAAAACATGTTAGGATGAAATAATATGTGGGAATAAACTAAATATAAATAAGTCTCAACTGGGACTTAAGTGAACAAAATTTAACTTTAGTTATATTTGGAAGTGGAGCATTTGTTTCAACATCCCATATAAAAGTCTATTACATTACATATATTCCCCACAAAAGATGAGCACATTACACAATTTTTGCCATAATTGCAGACAATGTCAAAGCTAATTTTTGCAACAAAATTGCAAAAGTTACTTATCTCTACCAGCATCAATCTTAGCAATTACACCACCACAAATTGACAACTTCAGGTAGGGTTCAAACAGTTTTCTAACAATCCTAATTCTGTAAAGAAAACAATTACTTCATGCATGTACAAAACAAACAACTCCACATTTCGGTGTCAAAATCTTTTAAAAAGTTGTAAAAATTGTAAAACTATTTTATGTTATTTCCATCTATTGATTCATGACAAAGAGAATTTCTGGAATTCAATACACATTATAAGTGAGAATTGAAATCAAAGTCACTTTACTTATTATTCAATTTATCAATACAATTTGTTTATTAGTTTTTTTAAAATAATTATGAAAAAGACAACTCCTTTATTGTAACATATAGGATCCAATGGGTTTTAAGCAATGATTTCCTCTAAGCACTCAATTCAGAAAGAGTTATTATTGCTGACAATCTGAAGGTAGATGAACAAATTTTGATAAAGTTGTTTTCAGAAAATATTTCTTCCATCAAATACCTCAATAAGATTTTTTTTAAAATTATTATTATTCTTTTGACTTTGCCAAAATATCCTTTTCTTATTCTGTATACTTCAGATTTTACTTTTGACATTACTTGGAATTTGCTTTCCTAAAAATATTTTAACTATTGGAAATATGACAGTCATAACTAAGACTTCTATTGCTGTCATAACTATGAATGAAATACATGCATGATGAGTGTGGCTGGTAATCCACTGAAGATGACAAAACTGAGCAAAGAAAGAAATTGTAACTGTGATGTTTGTCCAATTTCACAGATGTAATTTATTATTTCTAATTATTTATTGAAAAGGGATTAAACACCACAGTTTTCCTACCGTCGATATTCAAGATGCACATGAACAGCAATAGATAATGTAATTTTTGTGTTTTTAATTCAGTTTCTCTTGCAATTAATCTCAATGATGTTATCCTGCAGTATTTTGATATAAATCCTGCTGTCAAATCACCCCAAACAAAAATTCCTAATGTTTACGAGTCATCAAAAAAACTTAAACAGTTTCCTGTTTAATGGATACTAAGACCAAAAATTGGAATTAGATGTCCTCCATTGCTGTCTTACCACCAACCACAGATAGTTTATTGACTATTGCTTCCTATTATTCTATTTATTTTCGTTTAAATTTAAATAAAATACAAAATTCATATTCTAATGTATTAAGAGCCATGTTAAACTATTAATTGAAAAGGCTATTAAATTCACAAAAAATGAAGTTTATAGTTGTTCATATCCACACAGATACATATTCTTAAAAGAAATTATGGTCAGGATGAATTCCTAAAGCTGCTCATATATAACAATGTTGGGACTCATCAGTAAATTTTAAAAGCAAAACATTATCTATAGACATATTAATTTAAACTTGAAATTTCCATGCCATTTAATTCTTATTTGTTACATGTGAAAGTAGTTCATCAAATAATATCCTAAAGAAATTCCACACTGCAATGATCAAACATGATAAATCAAAATGTTTTATACATAAAACACTCGCTAAATGAGTTCAAACCTTTTAGTTGCAACAGGATTCCAGGCAACATTAACCTCATTGTCAGTGGAGCATGAATGAACCTCTGTTCTGCAGGCAATTGGCGGGAGAGGTATACCTCCCAATCAAATGTCAATGGGTGGTTTCAAAATTTAAGAATTGCGATTTAAATGTTTAATAGTAAAACTTTGGTTATATTACATTTTTGGGGGGACCAGTTCTAATAATTGTACCTCAAATTGCAGTTCTTCTTGACAAAAATGTGTTACTACACCAAATTTTCCTTTATCTTTAAAGTTAAAATTCCTAAAATTTTCTATTCGACTAAAACAAATATATCTTTTTATTTGTCCAATGTATAATTTATCACAATCCCTCATGCTAATAAAAAAAATTCCTCATAGAATTTATGACCTAATAACTGGCCTTAATTTAAAAACTGAAAGTTGACGGCAAATTCAATTAAATTTTGTGTTCTCTGAAGGTTTTTCGAGATAAGATTTAAAAATTACATCTCATCCTGTTTTACAAATTTTAATTATCCTTTCACTAATTTTGAAGTGTTTACATGTCAAAAAGTATTCATTCATTTTGTGAACTTATTCATCTTTCTGTTAGTTAACTGTAACTATTGTATTATGCTATACAGACAATTTATTCATATTCTAGTTAATATTCATTTTCATTTAAGGATATATTAATATATGAGAAGTTCTATTAATATATGAAATGAGACATTAATCAATCAAGTAATACCCAGAACCAAAAGAGCCTCAGATTTCCTTCATTTAAAAAGAAGAAAGTACAATGAATCATTTGTTTATGATTCTCACACAACATCCAAACATACAAAAATGGTTTTGCTTTTCTAGTGCATTTCTTAACTTTAGAGTAAATTGACTGTAATATTTTGAAATTCTTGCATGTTAAACATATAGAATGTATGGTAAACAAAAGCACATTGCCATTCTTTTGTAAGTACTCCTGTAAACAAATGACTTAGCAAGGTTACCACATATCAATAAAAATACTAGAAAAACAATTAAATAACATATTATTATTCATTCAAATTGATCTGCTAGTGATTTATAATTTTAAGATAAAAATTTGAACATTAGATTAGAAATAAGTAGAGATCCGTGAAAGTGGTTTTATTTTTCAGCGAAATTCGTTTTTAACAAACTAGATTTCTGAGTTATAAGAAACTTGGTGATGTTATTACATTTTAATAAATTGCAGATAGATAAAACTAACTTTTACTCCTGTAACTTTTAACATTTTATTTGCAGATAAATTTACACAAATACAAGTATTATTAGTCAGCAATCCTTGTTACAAGAAAGTATTGTACATTAAATATGCACTCAAAACTGCCTCAGTTGTGTTTACAATAAATTTGTTTTTCTCTTCTTTTGCACTCTCCACCTTTGTGACTGATTCATTCACAGATAATTGTCCCTTCAATGATCCCTCTTGTTTTCCGCGCTTGTGGTTATCAATAGCTATGTCTTTTATCACAGTGTCCCGTCTTTCGAATTCCAGCCTTTTGTCACAAAATGTACACATCAATATTTTATTGCTATTAACATAAAACCCCTCCGAACTACCCATGCCCATGAAAATACCGTTATACTTGGCTTGAACACAGCACGGCCAAGTTTTCTTTTCCACTTACAACCTAAACACACCAATCACTTAAAAAATCGAATGTACAATTTGTGATATTTCGCGTTATTTGGTGGATGTCGTGTTATTTCACGATTCAAAATTCACATTTTTGAGATCACAAAGGTCTATTATGAACTTAACACTAGAAAAAAAATCGAGAATAAAAAAGTTTTATCAAGTTTCGCAAATTTCACAGATCTCCAGGAATAAGATCTTAAATACAAACAGAAACCAAATTAGTTGATGATGTAATTAACAGCTCATGGAATTAGTCCTGGTAAGTTAATGTAAGTGATGCGTGTGGTCAATAAAACAATTTTTTTACTATAGAAACCATATTTGTCTATTACTAAGACACACTTGAATTCACAGAGAATAGGGATAGGATCTATCTGTACAGAGCACGGAAGCATAGATATTGAAAAATGCATTTGCAAGCAAAATGATCAGTTTTTTTGTATTGAATGACGTAAGCCCTTTGGTTTAGCTTCAGTGAGCTTACATCAAGCAGAATATGACATTCAAAGCACAATTTGAGCAGAAATGACTGAAAAATTAATGAAAAGTGACCTGTCAAACTTGATTAATTTACTTTTTCCAGAAAACACTGCATTTTTAGAATAATTATGGAGTAATAATGCCAAGCACATGCCGCATAACAAAGAGTATGAAACTTTCCTCATCATAAAGTATATTGATTTTTGTCACTGCCAAAGACAAAAATCCATCTCTCCAACATCAGAACAAATTACTTAAGATTTGAAATTTAAATTAATAAAAGGATAACTAGTTTCATCCTACTCACACGAAAACTATACCCTTCATACAAGAAGGTCTTCTTACAAAAAACATCAAATTCAAATTTCATTATTAACTAATTTGTTTTTTAAGAAACTAATACAACATTTATCTTCACCTGTCTTGATTAACACAAAGTTAAATGTTGACAATTCTTAGAATTAACAGGAAGAGGTTCTCTCTCATTTCAACTGAGGTAACCGAAATAGTTTAAAACAAGTTACTCTAAAAGTTTCATTTTCATTAGATTCAACTATTATTTTCTGATGAAATCTCAGAGAAAATTGTAAGAAACATTCTTTAAAATATTTTAATAATGTATTTAACCTTTTAAGTAAATGTAAAATTTTATTTTCACCAAGGTTTTTTAAGTTTTTATATACATTAAAACTTTACTATGATGGTAGATGAAAATATTGTCAGTATTTTTCAAAATAAATGGCCCAGACTTGATTTTAAAGAGAACAGTGATATTAAAATAACATGTTAAAATGACATCCATGTTATATGCTCTTTACAGCAGAACAGAAGGTTTTTAATCCAATATCCCAAGTAGAAATTTTCAGAAGAATTTAGATAAAGTTCATAAAAGAAGATATCAAAATTAGTGATGAAATCACTACCACACAAATCGAACATGTATTTTGCAATGTATTGTCCATATTACACAGAAACTAGTGGTGCAAAACCAATGCACATACTTTCTCATATACATTTCTCCATCTACAGAGTAGAGTGAGAAAATTTTTTCAAGTGAAAGGGTCATTTCTGGAGTGGTCCTCTATATTTTGATAGTCTTCCAGTGCTCTATTCATGCTGAAAGTTGCTAGATGAACTTATTACTGTCTTTAATTTGAAAATTAAAAGTAAAATAAATATTTAGAGTATTATTTCAAAACATAGCAACATATCAGTCTTGTAAATATCATACAAGTGATTTGTAAATGTAATTTCCTTGTAGACAGAAACTGATGTATTTTCGTATCTGCAATGTATTTGCTGTCCTCCTATGTATTTTATCATTATCACATCTTTCATTTCTGTTTACAAAAAGTGTATTCAATATCTGCTTGGTCCATTTACACTGCTAAATATTATTCAAGTTTCTTGAAATAGTAAACTAATGCATAAGTGTAGCAGACAGAAATTATTTTACTGTGTCTATACCAAACTTTCAAGCGAAATACCACTGATGCAGATGTAATGCACACAAATTGTACTGTACATACAGAAAATGTAAGCAAAATCATTGGAGCCGTTTTTGAGAAACATTAAAAAGAGTACCTTATCCTTCATGTGAAGTACCCTTTGTTTTAAAGTTTAAAAAAAATTAGAACACGTGCATTAACTACAAGTAAATTCTACCGTAAATATGAAATGTGAATTTCTCATTTACTCAGAATTTCTGTGCGCAGACGGACGGATGGATGTTATGCCAAAAACCACTTTTCCAGAATCAGGGATCACCAAAACTGATTTGTCAAAATCTCGCTTTTGATCTTTTTCACGATTATAAAACTTTCTATATACTACATATATGAGAAAGTAAAAATTAGTGATGTATCTTTTATTAATATAATATTTTAATTATTCCATAATTCTAACACATGACAATGTAAGTTAGTACAGAATTTTGCAACATTCTCTGGTTCACTTTTATCACTTTAAAAATCAAGAAAAAGGAAATAAGGTATTGAGTGGGTCTCTGTATACAGACAGTCGTATGTGAACTTATCTGTTCCCACAATTCATGCACATTATCCATGCACAATGCAGAAAACTATTAAATGATTATAATTGAAAAATGTTTTAAATATTAATGCTAACAGTTAATGAAACAGAAGAGTGTAATATTAATACACAATATGATTAATTTTTTACTGTATTGTCTCTCTACTCATCGTCTGTGAAAGAAAATACCATTTTCAGCAGTTGACATGAAACAAGATTCTGCAGCTCACTAAAAAACACCGTAAAGAAATGGCGAAGGAAGTCTAAAAATAATATAATACTGTTAGTGGGAAATATTATTTATTTCTTAAGATATTAATTTAATATGACAAAAAGGTAGGCAATAAGCATTGTAACAAAGAGCTACAACAAAAAACATTTTAATTCAATTTTATTGAAAAAAAATTTTCCATTCAAATTACAATCAAGGCAAGCAGATAAGACAGGCTAGAAAGCAATCGGGTATTTAATAACTAGAAGCATTGAAGCAAACATGCAATTTTGTTCAATTGTTTTAGGACTTCCCATCCAATCATGCACCATATCCTATAAATAAATAGACATTTCTCTCATTCCAATGCATTGGACTTTTTGAATAGAATATTTAAGAAAGAAAACAATTATTCAAAATAATAAAATAAACACACTTCCAGTTATGAAATAACCAAAATTAATTCTAGAGCTCATAAAAAATTTCAACAATATTTCTTTACATACAAAGAGGATGCAATTTAGTTCAATACACCACAACCTATAATTCTATAATCATTTTTAATCTTGGAAGTAATTACTTTATCACCATTATAACCACCCTTCATTTCAAAACTGTCCAAGTAGTGATAACACTTTGAAAGTAATTTCTGGTAGAAGTAATGCATTTAAATTTCCTGACATGTCATATCACACTACAATAGGGTGACAATGTTTTACTAGTTTAAGCTCTATCTCTATTACAGTCTCATTGTGATAAAGGATTACCAATTTATTATACAATAAAAACCAAAGAATAAGCCAAGTATATCCTTAAGAAGTGCAATAGGTATTCTATAAATACTTGATTAAGATTTCCCCCAACTAAAAATTATTTGCTAAATTGCAGTTTTAAAAATTTAGTGGTAAAAAAAATTTAAACCAAAATGAGACTGTTCAGTTTACTATAAACCTTGAACAATCTAGAACATGAAGGTATCAACTTCAAGCATAAACATGACAAAATATTTCACGATCATCAACACAAAAAGAAGACATCAGGTCATAACACAATTAACAAAAAAGAATAACTAGGAAACACCAGTAAGTCATCACAATCCCATATTGCTATTATAAAATGTGTCTTTAGCACGTTCATGGGTAGATATGTATGTATTAAAAGATTGTAAGCCACTAACCATCCAACAATTCTTCAACAGCTGTTCGAACTCCTTTGTCAAAAGCACGTGCATCTGCAGCAGTTTGGAAAGTTAAACCAAATTTCTTGTCTCCAGTTTTCCAGTGATGGAATGTGGGCATTACTTTGTTGTATTCAAAATCCTTCTTTATCGTGCAGCTCAACACAACCTGAAAAAGAATGCAAAGTTTATTAATACTAAGCAATACACACTCTTGCAAACAAGTGAAAGTTTTCCTGCTCTCATTTACTGCACACAGGTATTTCTAGAATAGTTGCATCAATATTAAATTTAACTTCGTTGTGATTAGTGCATTTCTAGCATGGGAAATAATGAAAGTGCCATCTACAGAAGTAGCTCAGTCAAAGAATTCTAGCATAATTAGAAGCAAAATATGTAATCACATGGCACTCCTACAGAATTTCACACAGTGAAGTCATAACATAATAAATTTCACTAAATGAACAACTTTGAGAAAAATTTGATTCAGAGGTATAGCCACCAGGTTACTCAAAAAGCAAAGGTCCAGTTATGCTTGGCTGAGAATGGAGTAGCATCTTACAAAAGTGTACTCACCTGAAAGCCAAAAAGGTTAATTGTATGGGGATACCAAATTTAATGTAATATGGTTTCTCCAAACAATAATTACATAACCACATGATTAATTTCACACAATACCAACTCTCTTGAATGTCATACAAACATTACTACCAAAAAAACATCAGAATTGGATAGACCTTCCCACTCCAACACCTGGGAGATTTCTAGAACTAACTGGGAGTGTGTTCAAAAGGGAGAGCAGGTATGATTACAAACTGTCCAAGGCACCCTTGTATCTCTGCTACCATGGAGGTATAGTAGGACAACTAATCCATCATTTAACATTTACCAACCTTTTAAAATAAAAAGAATATAAAAGCAATTTGAAATCTTCCATTCCAAGTAACATAGTTGGAACTAACATATTTCATCATCAACAGAGAGAGGCGCAACTTTAATCATTTCAGAGAATAAATTACGAAGACTGATACAGTTCAAGAAAAATATTTTGTGTAAACAATCAACAAAATAATAACTGTAACAAAAATATTTCATTGATAAAATTGTGAATACTAGAATGTGTATAAGAACTTTAGTGTTATGCACTTAGAATTTAATACAAAGCACAAACATTAACATCTTCCAAATTTAAAATTTTTTATTGTTAATAAAATCCTATCAAGGTAGGTTGAACATTAAAAGAATAAATAGAACACTATTTCAAGATAATACTAGATCAAGAATATTAACAATAGTGCTCATTTTCATGACCTTTCATAAATTTGAAGGAAAAAAAGTTGTGAAAATGTTTACGGAAGACTTCCAGAAGTAATGCCGAATTTAAATAAGCATTCTCACACTAAGATATCAACAATTATAAACCATAACACACAAAAGGAACAAGACGAGAAAGTAAAAGGAGTTATTTTACATATTTTTAAGAAAACATTTAATTTGCACTAATATAAATTTCAAGTCACAAAAGATAATTGTATTTCAATTGTAAAGCAACTCCATGGATTTCTACCAAGAAAATTATGTTAAGAACTTTATCTGACAAATCTTACCGACTGATCTGATATCCTTTTACCAAATATCAGATATTCATGCTTGCCCTCTTCAACTTCACACGGGAGTGCTCTTTTCCGTACTGACACATTAGAGAGTCCCCCTCCTCCCATGGGGACCCAGCCTCCCGTGCTGTCATCCCGCATCATCACCTGGGCCCGAACTCTAACAAGATAGTTCCCACTGAAACAAATTAAGATGTAATTAATTACCTATTACGACCCTATAATATTACATAATCATGGAACTTTGGAAATTTCCTATGGTACTTTCGCTGGCCATTTATCTTACAAAACAATAATATTTTAACTATACAGGGAAATGCAGAAAAAAATGAATTAGTTCAAGAATATAAATTAAACCAGTAAGTTTCAATTCCATTTAGATTGATTAAGTGGATGAATTTTAACTAAAATAACAGTTTGCAGAGTGTAAGTATTAAGAATGAATAGAATTATTCCTCTCCAATATTAATGACCAATTCAATTTAACTTCATATTATTCTCAACTACTAACAATAACTACAGTACTATGAAGAATGTTCATACTGCTATCACATCAATGTTTCATTCTCTTGGCCCAAAAATTAATATGCCACCCAATTTGACCTAATTTGCAAACAAAAAAGGTCAAATGTTTAACTTCTACAACAAAAATAAACAAAACTAAACCACTAACTATTTCAGAGTAAACAATGGTGCAAATGTACTTTTCATAAAACTAACCCTCAATTTACATATATTCTTTAACAAATGCTTCAATAGCCTCTAACTTTATGTAGAAGCCAGTTTTAACAATTTTTGACAAATTCAAACCAAAACCCTAAATTATTACTATTATATAAGTAGTTAATTTAAACATATCATAAACAAGTAACTAATATAAACTTTCACTACATCATTGTTACATTATAAAAATTGTTACAATTTATTTGGAGGAAGTATAATAAGATTTTGGTCCAAAATCAGTAAAATACATAATATATAGAAAAGTTGGAAAAAATTTTTTATTGTTGTAGCAAATATTTTCCATACAATACAATTTGGCCCTTAAAATTTTTTAGAAAGAAATTATGTTTTTTGAATCTAGGTATAAAATTTGTTACTATGACAATACTAGGAACCATCAATCAAAACATGTCAAATTGAGGACTAGTAACAGTCACATAGTATTTGATCACTAAAACTCTAATTTCAACTTGTTATACAAGTTGTAATTAGTGAAGTCATGAAATGAAGTGTGGGAGTGCAAAATGCATTACACACAACAAAAATTTAAAATATATTGCAGAACATTAAGAATATATGAATTTTCATAAGTATATTGAAATATTTTTACTATATACTTTAGTTATGTGACAATTTCTTTAGTTGAATCATCATCCAATACCTCATCATCTCACTAAAAAATTATATTCTTCTGGAAACGAGTTGGTTTAATTCAATACAGTTCCCCAGCACACTCATATTATCTATGTAGTCGAGCAAAGTTAAATCAAATTATCAATAAGATACATCAGTTACCACTTAATAATCGTCAAATAGTGAAGCAAATATATAGTGATTAAATTGATTACTCAGAAATAAGTAACCGCTATTCACAAATTCTCGACATATTTGAATTTTCGAACAAATCATAATAAAAGTTATATATCCATACGTCATTTTCACTCTAACCACTACGCGATGAACACACTTCTGAATATCAAACAAAAACACAGTTTTCTTCCTAATTGCCAAGCTACGATTCTTGAGCACAGCGAATGTCAACCATGACGAATACATTACAACACTCATCAAACCAACTGAAGGGAATATCTACTCACGTACACTACAAACAATGCATGTATATTTTTAATGAATGTGGGAGCACTTTACTTTCCACCTTATGCTACAGAAAAGAAATCAAAACAATGCATTCGTAAGATACGTTGAACATAGATTCAACACCACGGTTGGGGTTATGAAGTAACACTTCACACATTTCTTCGTTCATAAATGAGAAAATAAACACACGATCAACAAGTATCCAACAGTAATATGAAATAATAAAAAAGAAAACAAACTAAATATCTGTAAGCAATTCTTCAGTGACCAAGCCCCAATTCTCAACTCGTCAACAAGCCCTCACTGTAACAACTTAATAATACCCTTATCACATTACTCACTCTTCAACAGTGTCTGTCATGATTCGCACAATAAGATGTTCTAGTTACGCCCCATTTCCCGCCTGTCTTCACCATTTTTGGCGCATGTGAAATACATCGGCCAACACTCGCAATAGACAGGAAGTAGACTGCCTCACTTGCCCCAAGATTCTTATATCTATCTCTTGAATGATGTCATTGCGCATGTCCAAGGAACCAAAAATATAGTCCGTCAAGCATGCCGTGTGATTATCGCCAGTTCAATTGAAGAAAATACCATTATCCATCCTTCAGCTCTTAAAGAACAGCTCAAATAAAATCATGATAAATCAGAAATGAGAATTATGGTCAAAACATGGCGTTAAATTCCTGTAAATCGTCGAGACTGATATAAATATGGTGACTGATCTCTCTGCCTTCTGGATGTCGTAACGAAGTAGCATGTTTCAAGGGTTTGAAATGAGATAATTTTCGTTCATCATTAAAATGATAGTACAATCACTAAATTTCATTTCTATATATTTATGCGTGTTTCAAAATGTTGCATTCGCATCTTAATAACAAAGTATCTACATTTCTGGGAACTTAAAAGCTTAATTAATTCATGGATTTCATAAATGTTTATACCATTGAACTACTTAACTTTCCAAATAATTATAATTATAAAAATAATATGAAAAGACTGAGAAAAATGAGTCCACTATTTCATAATTTTTTCCTGCAGCAAAGAATATCATTAAAATTACAATTCATTAATTGTTGTAGTTGCCATGGTACCACATCAGGCTCATAAGTATAGCTAAAGTCATACTGCTGGACAAAACAAACAATTCTTGGGCAATTTGTGTATCTTATATATGAAAAAAAGGTTAGATTATTAATTTTAAAGTGAACAGTATGAGATTAGTAAAAACTAATTTTATATCATTGCCTTCCTTTGACCTTTTTATATTTATGTTCAGTTATCAATACAGAATTCCTTCAGGGGTGAAGGTGAACGTCTTCAAGTCATAAATCACAGAAATACAGATTCAGCTTATAATCTCTGCCCCCCAAAACAAAAATAAAAATAGAGCAATAATTAAAATTTGAATAGTTAAACGGTTATTAATGTTCTCTAAGAACTATTTTGAGAAGGGCTCTATTTTGACGACATTGGCTAGCCCTAAAGCCCCAATTTAAAAAAAAACTACTTTGAGGCATGCAATGATAAATAAACTCATTTCATATGCAATGGAACATCTTCTTGTATATCAATAATTGGAAATACTTGTTTAAATAATTTCAAATCTTCTAGAGTTCCAAAATATTTTAATTATGTACATAGCCATGAGAGCAGGGAAGAGCCTTTCTTTTTTAAGTAACAAGCAAAATAAAATAGAAATAAATGCAATTCAAATTCTTTGGTTATAAACTATATATATGGTCAATAAATTCACATTCATATGTAAAATAAAATTTATTAAATCATAAATATAATTGGTAATAAATAATGTGAGGTGATATCCGAAATGCTTCTGTGTTTTGTCAAATTACCGCCTGTAATAAATGTCGGTTGAGGAATATATGGTGAATTCCAAGAGTTGAAGGGGATTGTGTCTCGTTTCAGCGTTCTGATAGCTGAAGTATCAAATATGTCTCCTAATCAGTCTCCTAAAGTCAATTCTCCCCACCCACACACTCGCACATCCTCCCGTAAGACAGCACCTTGACGTAGCACTGTCCGTGCGGATGGTGAGGGTTTGCGCGTACTGATGAATTATTAAAATTACAATTCATTAATAGTTGTAGTTGCCATGGCAACCACATCAGGCTCATAAGTATAGCTAAAGTCATGGTGGAGGGTCCAGGGTGGAGGCACATATCGATTACGAGACAGAAACAACGTCCATAAAAGTGTTCAAAACTACTATGCGAAGTCGATTCAGAGATGTTTCGAAATGTCAAATACGGTGGTTGCAGATGATTGTGGTTGAGACTTGAAAAAAAGCAGGAATCCAGACGTCTCCACACCTTAAGCTGCAGGAGTCTTCAAACAACCCAGAGCAGACGAAGCAAGATATTCCACTACAGTAAGAAAATAATATCTGCGACAAGAAGAAAACAAGAAATGTGGCTAAAATGATCACGGTACAAACTCTCCACGAGACAGCTACTCTATCCGTCACTCCTTTGGAAGACACAAACGGTGATAACGTTTGGCAGAAAGTGGAACGTCGGAGAAAGAAAACTGAGAAACGTAAACCCCGTCCACCTCGTCCAGATGCTCAGGTATTGAAGGTGAAGGAGGGTAAATTGTATGCTGAGATACTTAGCTCTATGAAGAATGATCCTGATCTGCAAGATCTGGACTCAAGTATATCGAAAATACGGAAAAGTGCTGCAAGTAACTTGGTGCTAATATTGGAGCGCAAGGCATAGAACAAAATTGGCAACCTACAATCAGCATCAGTGGAGAAATTAGAAGGCATGGCAGAAGTTGTACATAAGTGGAGGAGACAGCAATCGAGAATTTGGACGAGTTGACGGACGTTCTTCAGGCGTTGCGGAGCCAACTGGGATTGCACCCGAGATTGCAAAAACTGCCGTAACGTCACTGCGCAAAGCGTATGGCGACACGCAAACCGCAGTGCTTGTTCTACCAGTGGACAGGGCGAAAAAATGCTCGAGAAGGGCTCGGTAAAAGTCAGCTGGGTGGTTAGCCGGATAAGAGAAAGATGCTTCAGATGTCTAGGATTTGACCATGAAACAAGGTCCAGAACGCACGAAGGCAGCTTCTATTGTGGAGTTGAAGGCCACATTGGAAAAACTTGTGTTGTAGATCCCAGCTGTCTTTTGTGCAAAGAGAACCATAGCAATGCCACTGGACGCTCTGTTTGACCTGTATATAATAGGCAGTCAGAACTACTAGTGGTCAATGATGAGGTTCCTCCAACTTAACATCAATATTTGCGTGGCAGCGTATGATTGTCTTTGGCATACTCTGCGCGAAAGGATCATAGATATAGCCATTTAGTGCGAGCAACACAAATATATTGAGGAGTCGTAGAAATGGATGGCAGATAGTACCGGAAAGGCAGCTATTTTGGTCCGCGGTAACTTCCACATTCAGGAAGTCGAAAAAGCGAAGCGAGAGGGATTTACCTGGACAAATGTGGAAGGTATATACATCTACAGAGTTTACTGCCCATCTAGCTTATGTATCGACAAGTTTGCAACTCTACTGGATGTTATCGATGAGGAATTTTGTAGTCGACATTCAGTTATCATCGCGGGAGATTTCAAAGCATGGGCTACTGATTTGGGCAGTAGAACAAACAACAGGAGGGACTCTTTTAGCTCGTTAAATGTCACAATGAACAACAGTAGGTCCCCGACGTTTGTGAGAAACGAGAATAAATCCGTGAGCGACGTGACTTTCGTCAGTGAAAACGTGGCTCCCAGCGTTTCATATTGACAAACCAATGGTCTCAACACTCATAGTGATCATTATCTTTAAGTACATTCCAAAGGGAAACACAGAGTCCCAATCTGAAAATGGAACTCTCGTTCTTTCGACCGAGACTCTTTTGCAGTCATCAAGGAGGAGGGCATCAAACTGACTCGAATATCAAATAACAAAACTTCTCAACACATGGTACTGGTCGCCGATGCTTGCAATGTATCCATGTCGAAGAATACAGGCCGGACACGTCACTTACCAGTTTACTGGTGGAACGGCGATATGCTGAAAAGCAAGCTATTCATTTCAGAAGAATAGCGCAAAAGGCGAGAGGTCGTCCAAATTGGGAGGTACTCAACAACAACTCGATAGCGCTAGAAGGGAACTAGCTAAAGCCATTGAGTTCAGCAAGTACCGAGATTGGAAGGAGTGATATAGTGAGGATGACGAAGGTCCATGAGGCCATACAAGACGGTCATGGCTAAACTGAAAAGCATTAGTCTGTCACCTCCAACCTGCCCAGTTTTCTTGGATAGAATAGTTTCTACTGTTCCGCCACGCCACCATACTGAAGACCGCATTGGACATATTGTCCCCATCTCGACGGAGAAACTGCAGAAGGAAAGCAAATTCGGTGAATCGAAGGCACTCTGAAGACCACTCGGGCTGAGACCAGACCTATTTCTAGTGGTCTACAACACGTGCCTTCGGGAGGGAACATTCCCGGATCGCTGGAAACGGCAACGTTTGGACCTTCTTCCGAAATGCAGGAAGCCACCGGATGAACCATCATGCTACAGATCCATCTGCCTGCTGGAAACGGCAGGTAAATTGTTCGAGAGGATCTTGTGCAATTGACTGGAAGACTACTCCGAAGGTCCCTCTGGACTATCCTAAAAGCAATTCGGTTTCAGAACAGTGAAATCCACCATCGACGTAATGGATATGGTTATTGGAATTGCGCGCGATGTTGTAGCTGGGAAAAGGTGGCTTGGAGGCACGAAGCAGCGCTATCGTTACACTGGATGTGAGAAATGCGTTCATTTCAGCGAGATGGTGCTGTATATGGATGCACTCAAGACTGAGCGGTCCAGGATACCTCAGACGAGTTATTTTCAACTACTACTACAACAGTACATTGATGTACGATATCAATGAGAGGCAAGCGACTCGTAATATCACGGGCGGTGTCCCCCAGTACTCAGTACTAGTCGATCTGTTCTGGAACGTCATGTACGACGTTGTGATGAGACTTAGCAAGTGTCTCCATCGTGAGGTTTTGCGGACGATATTGTGGTAGTTGTTGTCGATATGGTTCTAAACTATGTTACACATACTGTAAACAATCCGGTGAACACCATCCCTCAATGGCTTGCTTCGGATGGTCTGCAATTCGCGATCACAAAACGGAGGTTATTTTAGATACCAGCTGAAAAATAAGGAAGACCATCACTCTTACGTTCGGTGAATACGACATAACGTCAATGCGGTACCTTGGAGTACAGATCGACGCCAGACTGCGGTTCGACGAACATCTGAGAAACATCAAAGAGGAAGTTGGATGTGTGGCCAGTTCGTTATATTGAATCATGCCAAATGCTGGTGGCCCGAAACAATGTCGCAGAAAACTCTTGACCAGTATTGTGAGCTCTGTTATATTATATGCAACTTCTATATAGACGGAAGCTATGGCGGTAAAAAGCTATGCTCGCGGTGTTATTTCTGTATATGGCAGAAGCATTCTGCGCGTGGCACGTTCCTTCCCAGCTTGATTGCTTTCGGGTATATCAAGAGCATTTTGGACTAGACATCGACTCATCGTGCCCGTCCTGCCCGGAGAATGAAGATGAACATGTTATCTTTATGTGCTTGTCCTCGTTTTCGATCCGAAAGGGACAAGCTATGAGAGCAGCTCAGAGAACCTCTGACTCCAGAGAACATCGTCCATCATATGCTCTCCACAATCAAGCTGCTCCGCTAAGAGGAGAAAACCCGTAAACAGTCACTAACGACTTGATTACTATGTGCGTCTGATAACCAACCTACTCTCCGCGAAGAAATACCCGACGGCGATCCTGTGGAAGGTGTGACGACGTAGAGGGAGGTGTGGATTTAGTTGTTAGAAGTTCCACACGCTTTTGGTACGGACGACAAGGTGTCTTTGGAAGATTTCCACTTGTCCTCGCAAAAATACACCCACATACCCTTGTCCATTCCTAGCCTCTCCTAGTCCATTCCACCCTCGTCATCTAAAAACCAGTCTACACCCATTACTTTTTAATTTTGACTTAGATTTCGATACTTATATTTCAATTTTGAAATATATTGACTTCCAATATTCATTAGAAAATATATGTAATATTGTATACATTATGGGTAATTGTTTATTCAATATTTATCATCATACTTTTATATACCTAATTACATTTAACTCAATATGGTGTAGTTAAGGAACTTAGGCTATATTAAATGAAATTGTAGAATGTCATAAAATGAAAACGTAATAAGGTATTAGAATTATGTATAACTCGTAAGTGCTAATAGAATTATGAGAATCAATCCACTAGACAAGATTATTAATCTATATGGAATTATTGATAAAACATAGAAAAGTTAGGGAGGAGTTTAATTATTTTCATTGTTTTCAATTTTATTATATATACAAATATATTTGGCATATTGTTTACCAAGCAGAAAAGTAAAACCATCGACTTTAAATAATAATTACCTCAGTAGAGAAAATTGATGTCTCTTATTGGAGAAAAACATAGGCAAGCAAAGGAGGAATGGGGAACGTAATCCCAATACTTTTTAACTAGTTTTTATGACTTTCATGGAAAATTGAACTGAGTATAAAAACTGTATTGTGCAATGATTGCCAATATTATGGTGTACCTACTCCTAATAAGACTAGAGCAAGTTTAAAATTAAAATATTTTATTTTAAAAAAAGCTGTTACAAATACTTAATAAGGGTGCTAATAACCTAGACATTGGCAAGCTCTAAAGCCCCAAATACATAATCACTTTGATGATTTGATTCTATTTGGTTGTTCCAACAACCTGTATTTTAAATTTTGTAAAAAATAAAATTTATTTTACTTAATATCTAGGATTTGTTCACCACATGGTTCTACACAAATTTTTGCAGCAATATAGTATTAGATAAATTTCAACGTTTTCAGTTTTACTTATATCAGCAAGTTTTGTGATTATTATTATTAATATTATTATTATTTGCCATGTGTATTTTCCTTTAGAACATTTTAAAGTACTTTAGGGTTATTGAATAAATATTTCAGTTGAATTGATGGTTTTTCGAAAATAAAACAAATACATTTTTTTCGAAAATGGATGTTTTTCAATTATTTATTTACATACAAAATAATAGATCTGTAACAGTTCTCAGTTTATTACTCACTTTATTCCCATTTCACAGTTATTCCCAATGTGGTCCAGAATTTATGTTTTTAGTCCCTGGATCATTTTAAAATAATTAACATTTTCATGTTATTTATTACAAATTTTATGAACTCCCAAAAAATAAAATTTTATTTTTATACCAACCCGTTTTCTGTTGGCGGCCATTTTTGTTACGTGGTACACGATGATTTTCGCATTTGCAGTCGTAATCAGAAAAAGTATAATCTCAAGACCTATGTCCTAGATACTGGAATAAAACATCTGTTAATTGTACATATTCTGTTTAATATAAATCATTTGTATTAAAATTACCTAGGTGAAGAAATAACTAACGAAATTTCACTTAAACTGTATTTGTAACTAGACGATCAGCACTTTGAGGAGACGGAATATTAGGAAAGGGTTATAGTATTGAAATTATTCATGTTTATAGATATCTAGTGCCAACTCAGAAAGTATGATGCCTAATATTTGTTCCAATAACGTTTTAGTCTGTCAAACGATGGAAGTTTATGGAAATATCAAAATTTACCAGTTGGAATCGGAGGTGGCGAACCAGTTAAAATGTCTTTTACGTACATATAAGTAAACTGGAGTATGAGTTTTTACTTTGATATTTTAGTCTATAAATTACATATGTTTGAAAATCTAAATTTTCTCTTAGTAACCAGCACAAGTTCTTCATAGGATCATTTATTCGTTTTCTCAACTATTTCTTCAATCTGCATTTGCAACTTGCCTACAAAGGTACTGAAAGGTTGTGTACTTAATTTAACATTTCTTTATTAAGGTCTCAGCTGAAAGGGTGCTGAACGACGGGTATATAACAAAGAATTCCTCACGAACGAGGAGAAATTTTATAGAAAATTGCAAGTAAGTGTCAGCTTACTGATATTCAGTAAAAAGTTCAGAAGAGTATTTGTCCATGTTCCGGCCTAATTTCAAAGAACACGATCAGGGAACTAGTAGCTTACCTACCCAGACATGTAACGTACTTACCCAGATATTATATGGTTGCGTCAACGGTGGCCCTTGCTACGCCGTACTAAGTATTATCGCCCCAATGGTGAAACAACCACAAGACCAGGGTCAAAGGTCAAGAATTATATGACCAATAGTGATACATCAATGTGGTCTGTGTTTAGTGTCATGTACTTTCCCGCCATCCATGCAGCACCAAAGTATGAGCATTAGAGGGACAAGCGTAGGTACCGGGAATGCTACTCGCAATGCCAGCGGACCGGCAAGACTGAGCAGGACCCGTATATTACTCTACACATCAACAACATTCCGAGCTCGGCCGTGGTAGAGTACTGATATCTCTCTCCGCTTCGTGTTTCCCGTGTTTTTTTGTATATTCAGTGACGTCGGGTCTTTCGACTAGTTTGTTCTCGGACCACGTGGTTCAGCGGCGAGCGGTTTAAACCTTCGGGTGTGGGTTTACATGTCTAGTTGCAGTTTTCACTGCAACCCGTGTCGTGCGGATTGCGTTCACCTCGCGGCACATAGGCGCTGCTTGTTGTCCATGCTGCATCTTACGGTGCAGTAAGTACAGTAAGTGCGTCCATTTGTTGCGTAGGTGACTGCGGTTTTCTTTTCCGCGTTTTTGTTCTTCCATTGTGAGCTCGCGCGGTACCAGTGAAGATTGATCCATCGGTCATCGACGGCTTCCTTCGGGTTTTACCCGAGGAATCTTCTCCCTCCGTTCGTGCTGCGATCCTGCTTTCTTTGGAGGTGTCTTCGAGCATCGCAGCGGCGAAGTGGTCCCCGGACAACCACCGCCTGACTGCAGCGAAGGCGAACAAGAAGCATCTGTTGGGCACGAGACAGCAACGTCTTCAGGTTTCTCCTGCTGCCATCATGGCGTCGTCTGGGAAGTTTACGGAGGAGTTGGCTGCTCATCCTCCGCTGTCCAAGCCTGCAGGTATCAGCTTTCTGGCGTTGCTGGGTAAGTCAGTAGATGTTAAGGGTCCCGACCAATCAAGGTCTGCATCTAGGTGCATTACCAGGATCGTTCCGGCACCCCAATCCCATGATTCCAAGGAGTGCGGGGAGAGGTATATCCCCGCAAAGAAAATCTTTAGGCCGAAACCAACTTAGACTCTTCAGCCTGTGAAACCAGTTTATGCCTATTCGTCCACCGGTGTCTGCCACCGGAGTCCGAGTCTATTTTTTGAGCCCGAGTCCGACGGTACTGCCACGAACACTGCTGGGAAAAGTAGTACAGAAAATGTAGCAACTGTAGGTCCTCCGGTAGCTCCCTCCGCTTCCGCCCCCATTCCGTCAGGTTCGTCGTCTGTGGTAGGGACTACTAAAGTCCCTACTGTAGGGCATGCGAAGAGTGCTGCTTACTCTGCAGCTCCTCCTTCCTCCCAAACCATCACCCCTCCTACCAACACCAACAACACAGGTAACCGCGATTACGCCGGAAATGGCCGTAGGGCCGGGGACATTTACACTGAGAATGTCCTCGATACCCGGGAAATCCTACGAGTGTAGCAGGCGGTTTCCAAATCTAAGTTGACTGATAGGAACACGGGAACATTCTTCTTTCACAGAATGACAGAGAAGATACGTCACCGCCCAGTGATTCGGGGTCTTCAGCCGAATGAAAACGTTGAATCACTGCGTGATTACATTATAAACCAGGGGTTCCAGGCGTTCCACCTTTCGGAACTCCAAAGGAAAAATGGCCCTGATGGGAGGATCCACCTGGGTCTGCAAGTGGAGCTCGCCCCCTCCGCCATCCAAATCTCGGGAACGTGCGTGTTTGAATGGAAGAGTCTAACCGACATGAGTGAATGACTCACTGCACGCGATGTCAGGCTTGGGGTCACACGCGCAACCACTGCGGGCGTGACGTTATGTGTCCTTTTGTGTGCGGACCCTATCTGCCTGACGCAATGCTCACCAAGGCACACACGACTCACCTGCAACAACTGTGCAGGTGACCATTGCGCTTCCTTTTCGGGTTGCCCGGCCTTCCTCGAATTAAAGAGGAAAAGCGCCGAACAGTTTGCTCGAACTCATGAGCAACGAGTGAGTGCTCAGACTGCTCGTCGGGCAAATACCTACGTGCGCTACAACATGTCCGCTGCACCAGCCCCGCGGCCATTGTCGGTGTCCTTTGCCAACATCGTCCAAGAGACCACTGCTATATCATCTCCCCCTACTTCAGCTTCGCGCTGGGGTCCCCCAGGGTAGTGTCTGGGCACTCACTTTTTCCTCTCTGTTTCTTCACGATCTTCCTGACCCTCGGCATGTTTCCGAATTTCTACACGCCGATGACATGATTTATGCGGCACGTGCTTTCAATCTTTCCCTTTCTATCTAATCTTTAATCAGCTACTTCTCGCCTGGACACTTGGACTCTTCTAATGGGCTCACCTTGAATCCCTCCAAGTGCCAGGCAATTATCTTCACTTTCCGCTACCTGACCGGCAAGTCCTTCGCTCAAGGTCAAGGACATCACTGTGGTCTGGTCCACAAGTGTCAAGTACCTTGGGATCACGGTGGATAGTAAATGCGTTGGGAAAGTCTCTTAACGCCAAAATGAGCAGAACGCTTGCCCGCCTCTCTTCTATCTTCTGTAATTTCAGGATCCAGCTCAAAATCAAACTCTATCTCTACAAAAAGTGACGTCCAAAGCCTGGCACTGTATGCCTGTGAAACCTGGACTAGTACTTCTAATAGTAATCATCGTCGCCTTCACATTCTCGAGAACTGGTTCCTGCAGATGACTGTCAAACCGCCGATGGGCACCCCCAACTCTTATCTTCGTCGAATTTCCAAATTAGAACCCATCACTAAATTCATTTACCTCCGTTTCCGGAAAAACCTCCGGAAGGCGTTCCACGACTCCACCCCAACAATATATTCTACAAGTACTCTCGGCATCTTGCTCGGAGAGTCAATCCTCATGGTCACGTCGGCATCCCTCCGACATACTTAAACTTGCAATACCCTCTTTCTACCCCTAAATATCTATACCAACCTCATATTTTCATCTCAACATCATTTCTTACCCATAACCCTGAATTGATTCCTATCAATCTATACTTCCATCCCACACTGTATTCCACTACTTCTATTTTACTAGACTAATGAGTGCCTAAGTAGCTGGTTTCCTGCGTACTCTATGTTGCAGGAGGCCTTGTAAAAAATTATGCTGTGAAAGTCATCCACAATTAGCACCATTCCGGTGGAGGCGCGGACAACTGCTGCAACACCATGACGACATCAACAACAGCGCTACCGCACCCCTCCGATATCCTGTAGGTACATACAATGTTCAGCGTCTTTCTGGACTTCGTTGCCACTACTTTATTTACAACCCTCGTATTTAGTTTGGTAACCGTCTGCTCCGCTCCGCCTCCCACTGGCATGATGTATTTACAAGTGTCAACTACTGTTATAGTATGATTTTCCGAAGTGGGTTGTGACCAAGCAGGTGATCACATGCCATCAGTGGCGTAGTTATCAACGTGCAGCTCGGTGCAAAGCGCACAAAATCTTCGAGGGGAGAGGTGGGGGATGAAGCATTCTGGCTTCTTTGTTCCTCGAGTGTCAATAAAGATGCTAAAAATTTTGTTTTTTAAATACCGACATTTTAAACTAATGACGGAAATATGACAAACGACCTAGGAATATATTGCATACTACCAAACAGCTACTACAAGAAGGTTGTAATGTCAAGACTGGCGAAGATATTTTTGTGAATCTTAAAAGAATACTTATTGTAGCGGCTTACACCACCAAAAATTAAGTCAAATATTTTTTATTATTGTTGCGAAAAACTCGATTGTATTGATTGTTTTTGTTTTTGATACATGTGCCGACAATATTTAAATATTTTTCCTAGTGACGATTGCGAAGGTCAAAATTGAAAAAGCGGTGACACTTGACATTTATTATTGCGGAGAGAATTAAATGTTAAGCAAATTTTGCTTGAAAACTGCACGAGCTTATTTTATTAAGGAATTGATAACTATGTTACTACCCATTCAATAAATTTAAAAAATATGTCTAAAAATGTAATCAGTGTATTTTTACGCATGATATAAAATGTTTTAAAACCTTTAACATTTTTATCGAAAAAAAGGTATAATTCTGAATGGTTTCACATATTTTATTCACGCAAACTCCTTGATGCAGGGTATTTCATTGCTGTAATAATTCTAACAATTTTTTGGAACTAATGTGTAATTAAATGCTGAGCTAGCCTAGTGTTAAACGGCGCTTTGAATCCAGATGAATGCGCATTAGAGTAATTAACCTGTGATATTACAACAATTTGAAAAATGGTAACAATGGGATGTCATGGACGACAAGGCTGCACTTTGATTTAACCTTGGGAGAAAGGTTCTTGAGATTACAGAAACGCAAAATTATTTTTCGCCTGAGGCGTCCAAAAACCTAGAGCTGGTTCTGATGATAGGACCAAGCAGGACACAAATGGTGAAGACCACTTGAATTTGGTGAAACTGATTAAACTGACAGTAGCATAGCATGACAACATGTCCAAAACTTTTAAAATTTAAAGCAATAATTGTACTAAAATTTATTACCTCTATGGGTGATCTTACAAAAATGTGTGGGTCGGGAGAATCTTCAAAACTTTCAATGAAATCTGTAATTTTTGTAGCAGACTAGCTGAATGAATCCGGCGTTGCTCGGGAGAATGACTTGGATGGAAAATATTTGTTGTCCACATGATAGATTCTGGCGTCATCAACTTTGACTAAGAGACCACATGTGTGAAAGGACATGCGCGTTCCTTTGCGACGCGCAAGAAAACGTTCACATGGCATTTGCTATGCCCCGATAAACCAAAGGCAAAATACACCGTAGCATGAAAGCCATGGCGAACAAAAAACATTTTACTTTTGTGAAAGGTGACTCAGTATTTCGACAGTTCCCGCACGAACACTAGGGAAAATGCTCGTTTCAATGAGTATACGAAAAACAAAGATTTCCAAACCGATTGAGTCTTCACGCAACAATGAATAAAACGTGTGAAGAGTGAAACGCAGCAATGAATACTTATAAAGACACATGAAATCGATTCTATCTCCTACACCCTACATCGAAAAATTCAAAATCCATTTTCAAGATATTTAAATTAGCAAAATGGAGGTAACAATCAAGTGAAAATTAAAAAGTAATACAAACAGGGATAGGGTGGATTTTTGGAACCTCAAGTAACCAGTGCTTTTCTTAAGTGTTTTGAAGGTTGTGTGTTCAAATTTTCATCATGCTCGAATTAAAACTGTTACTTATATCGAATGAAGAAAATTAAAACTTGGAAATTAAATAAGCAAAAATTCAAACAGTAATGAAAATAAGGGAGGGGGTGGTTTCTCGAAATCTCAAGTTGCCAGTGCTCTTCCCAGAGTTTTGAAACTCAAGTGTTCAAATTTTCATCATAATCGAATTCAAACTGTAGATAGGACGTACAAACATATACTCTCCACCCGAGACACTCTTTACATATAGAGAATACTCTTTGTATTTCGTAACAAAAGAGGAGTAACTTTTGAATGAAACATTTTCTCTTTTTATCGCAGATGTCACTGCTATATAACAAAATAAAATATTTTTTGTTCGATTGCAGTAGATTTAGTTCATTCATTTGGTGCGCCAGTTGGTGAAGAATAGTAAGGAATTTTGTAGCTTCATACAATAGAATGAACACTAAACATTCAAAATATTAGAGGCATAGAAATATCATGATTCATTTTAGAATAGTTTTTTTAATTTTACGCATTTACAGCATGCCTGCAGTTAACTTTCGGATTCAGTGTAATTTATTGTGAATTATTGATAAAATTGTGGAATAAATGAGCTCTCTCTCAGTTGTTAATGGGAAAGTTTTTAGGGAGATACGGGACTGCAGTGAATAAAGAATTGAACAAAATATCCTTTTTTGTCTGCAGAAAATAGGGAGTAATTGGGTCAACACGAGCAGACTTCAAATCATCACATTAATTCTAAAAAGAAAGAAACACATAAGCAAGTTTTGCTAACACAACTGTAACATCGGGGCCAGTATAGATTTTGAAATAACATTTTCAAGCACTGTGGTCGCCGGAAATTCCAAAGGCGATTAAGAGCAGGCCCGTCGCCGCCCAAACAAGGAAAAGTTCGCGTTTAAGACTTCTCGTATTGTGAAGAGGCAGAACTCCCTTCTACTTCTGAAAACTGAAATGAACGCCCGGAGAAGGAAAATGAGTATGTATGGAATATTTCAGCAGTTGACAGAAACAGTGTTCATCCGAAAAGGCAGTTTTTCTCGAAAACTGAGGAGTGACCAAGCCGAGGTGGGGTGTTGGGAATGGTGTCGAAGAGGTAGTCACGTTATATCCGCCTCAATATATATTGGAGGGATTTCAGCTCCTAAGTGACTTTTATACTGGAGGCTTTCAGACTTTGAGACAAGTGCGAAAGCGTATAGAAGTACGCAAGTTATTTAATATGTAACTTGGTTAGTTTGGTCGTCAGACCACTGAGAATTGCTGCGGTAATTCTATTACCTGCTATAGGCGCGAATAACATAGCTTGGAACAGTTATTTATTTCGAGATAGCAACTTGGAACTTTTTGAACTTCNTATTTCCGAGTTAATTAATAAAACCAGTAGTTATAACTGTGTGTAATTATTGCTTTTAGATAGCAATATCAAGTAATAACAAGTTCAAACTTGTATTCATGATTTACGAGTTGTCTACATTTGTAAATATTCAGAGCTTTATTTAATTTGAATTAAATGTTTTATTGTTATTACTCGTGTGTTTGATTGCTTGGGGAAACCAAGCTGGTGGCAGCGAACTCTACCATAAAGGTTGTGGTTTATGGTTGAATCCCGCTTCTCCACCNCCGATTCTCCACCAAAAAGCTTCCGCACATCGCATATGGGCTTGTGGTGTGCCGTAACAACAACCCATTCCCTCAGAAAGGAAGTTCCAATTTTATTTGGACATGTTTAAAGCCATCGCTGCAGCTAACATTCCTTGAAATGTAGTTAAAAATACAACAATGAAGTCATGTCTAGAAACGTATTGCCAAGAGACAACCTTCCAAAGTTACACATGGAAACAATTACCTTGATTTGGTTTATAATATCATAGCTGAATGAAATACGGTCAGAAATTGGAGCTTCTTACATTTGGATTTCAGTAGATGAAAACACAGATCCTCGTGGACTGTCTGTATCGAATTTAATTGTTGGCAAGTTAGATGAAGAAAATGATTGAAATTCGCATTTGGTTTGTTCGAAGGTGATGGAGAAAACTAACGCTCAATCAGTTGCGTACGGTGGACCTTAAATACTTTACCCGAATGGTGTCAAGGATGAAAGGGTGTTGTTACTTTACACTATGCAGCAGCATGTACGATAGCAGCTGGCAAAACATTGAAAGTTTTTTTCCCCAGAACTTACCACATATTGTCTGGTTCTTGCGTTTCATCGTGTAGTAGATAAAGTTCGAAATCAATTTCTCATAAACAATGATTTAATATCATCTCTGAAGAAAGTGTTTTTAAAGTCGAGCTATAGATTTTCAGCCTTCAAGGAAGAGTGTCCCAATCTTTTTACATTCAACACTTTTGTAATACGGTGGGGTACATGGTTGCAGACTGTGAAGTATTACAGTGAGAACATTGGCAGTTTTTTTTTGTGGGGCTTTAGGGCTCGTCAACAGCGAGGTCATTAGAGCCCTTAAAACTTGTACAGGTAGGGAAAATGCAGTTACGCACTAGGGAGAGCCAACATGACTCTCC
>NNCF01125951.1:70744-207304 GCA_002313205.1 Laupala kohalensis
CCCCCCCCCCCCAGTTTAAGACTACAAGATGTTTAAGAGAGAAACCTGAAATAGCAGTTATAATATCTGAGGTTGACACTATATTGCATCTAATTATAACGTTTTGAAATAAAAAATTCCAGGTGATTCTTCAGACTTGCATTATTTCTATTCCACTACATCTGGTCTTAAATATATTGAGACCCCCATCCAAGAGCTTAACAACACCACATCACTCCCAAGAGTGTTAAGGGTATCTCAGTCTCCTCCCCCCATATTAGTGCTGACCTTGTACTTAACAGCATCGTGTCACAATTCAACTAAGCGGTCCCGAAACTAATATCGGACGTTTTCGACTTTTTTGACAAAACCCTTTATCACTACACCCAAATGTGATCATAGGATATTTTACTTTCTCACCGCGGTGGTTGTACTAACTACCATGTGCACTGATTGTAAACTTACGAGGCACGGGGGGGTTTCAACTAATTTCTTTGGCTACGACAAATAAAATATTAAAACTAAAACAGGGGCGATAAGGGTGTATTTTCACCCGTAGGGACTAACGTGGACTTAAGCTACAGTACATATGACACTAATCCTCTCAGCAGACCTCCAAATGCACCTCTGTTTTGGAATTTTGATAAACGTGTATGCATAATGACTTGAAACTGACGGAAATGCGACATTTAAATAAGTCTGGTCAAATTATTTCCAAAACAGAGATAGAGAAACGAGAATGCAAAAATGTCTCCTATGCGTGTTCTGTAAAAATAGCTTAGTAAAATACATATTGCATCATAATTTATCATAAACCCTTGAACACGGTAAAATACGTAAGAGAAATTGAGTGAATTTTCAGACATTCCGTGAAATCTTCGTCTCATAATTGTCGTAAAACCTGCGTTGAACCCACACAAGTAGCATACTTGGACGATATCTGTATATTTCTTTGAATGAGAAAACAAAAATATTTGTGGCATATTACGTATTTTCTCATAGAAAATCGCACTCACATCTTGCTGTACAGTATATCTATATAAGACAGGACCAAAGAAACTTCGGCTCACTTGTTTCGCACTGCTCAAGAGAGATCATTTGTTACGGTGGGCAAATGTATGTTATTTCGCTTGCCTTGCCTCACCGTGGGAAAGAGTGTTGCGTATGCAATTAAAGAACGAAGTGGGGGTGGGATACAAATTGTTTGCATTGGTGGGAGAAATTCAAAAACAAAGATGAAAAAGACGAAAGCCGTTGCGTGTGAATACGAACACGCAATGTGGCAATTCTAGTCCACTGGTGCACAAAATGTTCTAGAAATGAACAAAAGGTAAACAAACGCGAGGGATTAATAGGACTGTGATATGCATTACTAAATGACCGACAATGTCCTCGCAACTACATCCAAAACAGATTTAAGACGACTTTAATTAGTTATAAAGGTCTGCATTATCTCAAAATGATTTTCGAAGCTTGGTCCGGAAATTCCAACATCCGTAGAGCCAAGCATCCAAAACTTTAGCGTTTGCGAATAGAACAAATGGGATCTAGTGATTTATTGGCAGTTGTATTTCGTCTCTCAGTCGTACAAATTATTTCGCTTTTCTACGCGAGTTGTGCCACGGACTAAAGCAGTTAGTACAATGAGCGTAACGGGAATAACGAAAGTATTGTACATTGAAATATGGTATGAAGTTAACTTATTCTCCGGAAATCACGATCAACTATATTAGTTTATAAACTACCTCACACGTGATGCTACTCAAGGCTTATTAACTTTGATAAACTTGAAAGTCTCCGTTCATTACAAATTGGTTTTGTCTGTTATGTTAAAAAGTAAATAAGGAATAACTGTCAAATATGACATTTTCTACTTTCACGATACAGTATTCTAGCTATATCCTTTGCTGATAGAACTTGTATGACGTCGTATTACCGAGATGGCAGCTAAACGTAGTAATTTAAAAGAAAAGTACTTTCACACAGGGCGAAATCAGGAAGCATATAAACGTAGGAGAGAAATCATCTCGGTAAGGATATCCAACAGAAAGTATGTGTTTTTGTGTCACATAGCGCAGATGGCAAGTTTCGAAATTCAGCATATGCGTTTACCAGGAATGGTTCTTGTACACCTCAGCGATAATTTTCCGAAATTTGTTTGTGTGTATGTTTAATTGTATTTATTGAATTCTTCGTAAAAAGGCATGTGAACATGCAACCCGTATTACGCACATGTGCAACGAAAACTATAAGAAAAAATAATTCACTCAAGAGTAGAATGGTTTGCAAACTATAGGAACGTTATGAACAGTTATACTTATTTTATAAATGTTAAATTAAAAAAAGAACTTACATTTCTTTTTACATCTTATTTTCTAAAATGTAAATTCGTAATTGGTAAGATGGAAGAGTAGACATTGTGGTCTGAGTCTCGTCAAAATAATAATAAAATTGTATTTCTTATTATTATTATTATTATTATTATTAATATTGCTACTACTATGAAAGATTTTCTCATAGATATACATCCGGTACCGTCAGTGACCGGTCATTTCGGCGTACCTTCCACGCTAATTTTTAAAGTTCTACACCGTGCCCACAATTCTACATGTCTCCAAAACTACCGACTTTTGCGATAAAGTGATGTTGAAGTTAGTCCTATTTTTTCAGGTATTTTTTTATAATTTTTATTGACTAAACCATTTTAGGGCGACCCGTGGCGCAGTGTGTAACGCGCTCGCCTTCTACCTCTGGGGACGCCGGTTCAAACCCGGTCCGATCCAAGTAGAATCCGAGGTGGTGGACGGAGCGGTGCTCGCGGCAGGTTTTCTCGGGGTTCTCCCGTTTCCCCTGCCTATCATTCCACCACAACATTCACTCATAATCATTCACACCCATTTCATTTCATAAATCACCGCTTCAGGGGAGGTGCGTCAGAAAGGGCATTCGGCACCATGAGTATTCCCCAGCCANACATCCATGAGGAATGCAGCTTATTCTTGTAATTTATGTACGAGGATGTCAGGTTTGTTGGCTGTGATTGTTTTGCCGCTGTAGATTGGGATGTCGTAATACAATCTGAATCTTTCATTTTACATAGTAGGAGGGAGGTTTGGTTTTCAGTTAAGATTAATGTTTTCATTACAAGAGCCTGATGAAACGTGTTTGCGCTCATCGTAATTACTATACTTTTTTAATATTATAAAATACGTAGTTCATGAGTCGCAAATATTTGATAAAACATTCGAGGCATTGCAAAGCAAAATGAAAGATAGGTATTTTAAACCTTCTTTTTAATTTTTGTTTCTTCGTTCATATACATTAATATGCAAATATTTCCAAGATTTTTCGCTCCTTTTCTGCGTAACTGGACGGAGCAAATCACGCAAGTGATGGATCGTACGTTAGAGCATTAAAAGAAGTGTCAACCATTTCCGATTATTTCGTTTTTCACCATTTCCTTTCCGAAATAAAAGAATTAAAAAATTAAATCGAGAAAATACGCTACTTGACATTTGAAATCGATGTATCTGGATTTCTTGATTCCTGTCCAATGAAAGCCGGATGAGTAATAAAAATATTCGAAGGGAATTATACGTAACGCTCCATTGTGTGTATGATATGATACTATACATAACTGTTCTCATGTCCTCTTTACACTGTTAATTCTAATTAAATATGAAGCGAAGTGAAACTTGCTTACAACTAGATGATACGGGGGTAACTAGTTAAGCAGTTAAATAAAATACTATTCTTGCTACTTTGAAGTAAACATTCGTATGTACATACAGATATAGGTTTAATTCAATTTTCCGTGCGATTTAATTGCATGGGTTGACCTAGTGTACATTAGTACGCAAATGTCCCCCATTTTTTAGTTCCTTTTCCTCGTCACTGGACAGAGCAAATCACACCATTTTAGAATTGTAGGTTAGAGCATTAAAGGAAGTGTTGGTGATTTCACATTACTTCATCTTTCACTTTTTCCTTTCCGTGATAACATAATTTAGAAATTTCATTAAGAAAAGACGCTACTTGAATATTTGTAGGAAATTATACGTGAGTTAAGTGATGCTCAGTTCTATTTTTTTCATAAACTATTCATGCCTGTTCTTATGCCCTATTTACTTTGTTTAATGTTAAAAATGAAACCGAGTGAAACTGGCCTATTATTAGCAGTTTGGGAAAATATCTGCCATATTATACAGGTAAATAAAATAGTCTTGCCAATATCGTCTCTCACCAGCGTTCTTAATGTTGACGCCGTGGAAATTAAAAATGACCTTGTTTTTGAACAATTTTATATCCTTAGTGGGTAAGTACATTGGTTTTTATATTTCACTAATTATCTCATACTTTAAAAAAGATGTTACTTAAAATGATCTTGTAAATAAGTAAAAAAACTGAAATTAGAAAAAAAAGGAACAGAAATAAAAAACCCAAATAGCTAAAATTTTAAATTTTGTGTTATGGTAATGACTCAAGGGGTGTATTTATTTGGATGAAAAAAATATTAATTGATAATAGTGTTTGATGTTTTGATATTGTTGTTTTGGAAATCGTCCCTTTTCTTTTTATTTTTCAATTAATGTTTATTTTGGGTTTCTTCCATTTTCAGTTTTTACGTTCTTTTGTAAGCGCTTCATCGTCAATTCTCACACGCGTCGAATATTTTGCTACGGAGTCGTCCTACCCGATGGAGAAGCGTGGTGAAAGGGGCAATATTTGTCTATCGGTTAGTGAAAACTCGATTAGTTACCCGCTCAGCAAGTAACCGGCAGAATGTGGAAGTGTGGTGAAAGCTGACAAAAATAAAATTAAACGAGTCAATTTCTCGTGCAATTCAAGTGCACGGGTTTAGCTAGTATATTTTAATACAAGTAAACAAACTCATAAATTATTCTTGAATTAACTCTTCGGTGTTAATTAGCTCTTAAGCATAAAAACCGAATGATACGGTTAGAACGAGTAGTTACAATGCAAAGTTTCCATATTACTGAAATAGTTGCGTACGTAATTTCCATTTGAGAGAAACTTGATCGCACCAATTCTCATATATTATTTTAACATATCTCTTTTCAGGAAAATATTCGTTCCCAATTGATGGTAAACCGTTAATTTTTCATCTGTATCTACACGATATAATATGAAATTCAGTTTTGTCTTGATCCTGTGTCTAGTAAAGATGGCAATTTGCCATTCGGCTGTTAAGTCTTCAGGAAATTCCTCGAGTGAAATAGCCTTGTAGGGATTGCAGACATTATGTCGGTAAATTATGTCAGACAAATATCATGCAGTCTCTGAGCCAGGAAATGTCGCATTCCAACTGAATGATGATATCATATTCTATTGTAAAAGCGTGTAGAAAGATTTCGTAAAATTGTAATCTCCAAGTATCCTTTGTGTACCTAGTCTCCTGTCTAAGATTCGTTCAAGTCAATTCTTAAATTCTTGCAAGATAAAATAAGTATTATTTAATTTACTGGGTTTCATGAAATTGAGATATCGATTTCCTTTTATTCTCCGGGGAAAATACATGTTATTTACTTCACTACACTCGTTCTATGTACTAAAGCAGGGGTCGGCAACCTTTTTTGGCCGCGGGTCAAAATCAACCAAAATGTGAGTATTAAAGAAACGTTTGGGTCAGAGATATTTTCGACACGAATCTTATATACATAAACACGTGTATAAGATCCATGGTAATCGAACTAAAATGTTGTTCTTAGTATCTATTTTCAATTTTTTAAATTCTCAAAATGTTTGTTTCATGTTTATTTTTTATAATTTATTTTTATATATTATACTTTATTTTCGGAACTAAAGTGGGTCACTTGAAATTATCAAATGGGTCACTCGGTGACCCTCGGGTCATAGGTTGCCGACCCTTGAACTAAAGTATGCGTAAAAAATCTATCCCGTTCGAAAAACTTAAGGACTAACATCTCTTGATAGCAGAGGGGAAAAAATTAAAGATTCTTGTTTTGTGTTCTTCACATCATGTTACCATGGAGTTTTTGCACTGATATTCTTTCTTAACAATGAAATCCTCATTTATATCGGATGAAAATTAATATAGACATTATATAGAGAGGTTCAACATTTAAGATTATTCCTTCGTGGTTTGGTAACAACATGTAAAGTGGTGGTTGAAGTGGTTAATCCAAAAACGAGAAGCTAGAGACCTTCGTTTAAGAATCTTAAATTAAGCTCTTCGAGAAGCGGGTCCACAGTGAGCTACCCGACTCGCCTAGGACTGATTGTTAAGGGCGTTAATGACCTAAGTTGTTGGCGAGTCCCAAATCCCCAATAATAATAATAATAATAATAACAATAATAAAACTGATTACAGTGGTCAAGAGAAAATATCTATCCTACCTTCGCGTCGTACTAGTATTCAGTTCAAATAAAAACTGCCAAGTTAATCAAATTTTTAGGGCATCATATTCAGGACAACATCAAATGGAATTGTCTCATTGATAATCTGAATTCCAAACTACGAAAATTGTGCCATGCATTCCGAATTCTAGTCAACGTTGTAAGTCAGCACGTTTCTCGCGACGTGTATTTTGCAAATGTTTATTCCCATTTACCATGCGACATAATCTTTGGAGCTGATCCACTCAGAGCATTCAAACTTAGAATTCAAAAGAGGATAGTTCGGATTATCTGTAAATCTCACCCCCGAAATTCATGTAAACCTTTATTTAGAGAATTAAATATTCTCACTCTCCTTTGCACACAGATTTTCGTAGTAGTCGTTTTTGTCAAGATTAAAATCCCATCCCTGTTTTATAAGAAACAGTCTAATCACGAGCACAACACTAGTAATAAGGTTTAATATTCATCGTCCTGGCGCGTCAATCACTCTTTGTCAAAAAGGATCATATTATTCAGGAATAATTTTGTATAATTCCTTTCCAAAATATATAAAAATTAAAATGAATTCTTTTAAATCCGCGGTTAAAAAATGTTTTCTAATGCTCTATTCCTTCTATAATACGAATTTACTGATTTTCCCCATCCTGGCCCGGGTTTTTCTCCATTTTTCCTTCTGGTAGAGGCGGATTTATCATAATTGTTCTCTAGGTTTTGTCTAGGGGCGTGTCTATTGTAACAATAAATCGTGAATTTAGTGTTATTTCAATTCTTATGATTTTTAAACACTATACTCAGAATAATCTATAGTTCGATAATAACTTACATGTAATTTTTTGCTTAAAATTACAAACATATTGACATTCTATTAGTATTATAACTCGCAGCTAACTTTTTATCTTATCTAGGAATTTTTGCTGAATTTTTTGAATCCGCCTCTGCCTTAGGGCCCTTGATCGGAATTGATGGGATGGTCCCTTGCTTGCTTCCGGAGAGTAAATTAGTTTTTTTTCCCTCCACGTGGTCATACGCAGTTTGTACTGTTTTTTGACAATAAATTTATTTATTTAATAAAATAAGTTAATGAGAGATTCAATTTACCAATAAATATTTTATTTCATATGATTTCGGATGATGTAGGTGATGTTAATTTCTCTTATACTTTGTCACGCCATTGTTATAGTACTTGAGATACTGATTAAAATCCTTTTTCCATACATGTTGTTTTCTATCCTTTTTGTTTAAAATAGTTTATTTCTAACTACGCAACCTTGGCACGGTTGGATACATTATCTCCGTAACCCCATCCTGGCTCGGTTTTTTTCCGGTTTTCCTCCTGGTAGAGGCGTCTTTCCGTAGACGGGAATGTCATTTAATACTTTTATTATTATTAATGTCAAATTTTTATTGCGCATTATATCTACGATTTATTTTGGAATGATATATTGATAACAGTACGTTTTTGATTAACGGATTTTTCTTATATAAGTAATAGGGTGTCCCTTATTTTTCGACTTCTTTATATTTGAACGCATACCCTCTAAATTTTTTGTATTTCATCCCAATAGATAGTGTATGAAATATTATCACGTTTAACCCGTGCCGAATTCACGTCAAAGTTGTTATATTAAAAAAACGAAATATTAAATAAATTTTTCCCATGTCCATGATTTCATTCTAATCTAATTGAAATTTTACCATACCTTTGGAATGAAGTTTAAAAGGTCGGATAAAAATATTAAGTTAATTGGATAAAATAGACGGTGAGGTAAATTTTGAATGCTCCAAATAGAAGCTTAAATTCAGAGTAACTGACATTATTTCGTGATTCAAGGAATCTGGGAGTTGCATGCAAATGTCATAAGATTATTTTATCGAATGTTATCATTATTCCAAAAACTTTACCAAAAACTAGATCTTCTAACGGAGATCTAGCTCCTTTTCTGTGCATTATCAAAGATGCGGGACGATGACGGATATGTGCTGACTTGAACATAAATCTGTGAATTCTGGCATGCTTACAAATTGCACGTGCGTTCACAGTCCTCGTATACATTAGCAGTTTGACATTTATCAAGTGTGAATCGCTTTAGATATCTACCACGTCCCTGGAATTTCGTAGCTCAAATAAAGGAATATTTCTGCAGGGGAAGTGAATAAACTTGTTGGTTGTAAACTTCTGTTAAATCGCTTTTCTACAACATTTGTGTTGTGAAATTATCTTGGAACGAAATATTAATCTCACTATTCGAGAGAGCAATATATTTTGAAAAAAAGTGAGGATTCCGATTAAATCACTTCCAAATAGTGTAAATATCACATTAAATTATTCGAAATCTGGAGGGACCTCCAAAAAGTCGCAAAGAAAAATCAAGATATCTTTAAGCTCCGTAGACAAGATTTTGCAAGTAAGTCTAGATTTTTAATACCAAGCAATCCTCGCCTCTGTAAAGATCGATATAAAGATCAAATTCTAGCTGTTCCTAAATTGGACAATTCTAGAGGAAAGTATCAGGCGCAAGGTGTTTCGAATGCGATCTCCAACGAATCTTGAAGACTAAGTGAAGTTCATCTGTTGTATAACAGTCGCTTTTACATGTCGTATCAATGGTGCCCATGTGCTTTAGAAACAGTAATTAATCAGGGATTTGAAAATTTTCGGTTGCCGCCATCACGTTTATAAACTTGTTATGAAAAGTATTTTTGAAGAAAAAATTCACCAAATTAACACAAGTCCAGACACCTCTCTTTTCAAAATGTTTAAAGAAAATTGAAAAAATATAGATTTGGTCAATATCAAAGTCTGTAAAGAAATTGTAGAGGTTCACTGGACCGGTGCCGAAATTGCCGCATTGCTGGATTCCTATTGAGCTGAACTACAAAAGAAGATATGACATGACTATGGTTCAGCTTTCCATCTTATCATGCAAATTCTTTGTCTAATTCCACTTTATTGTCTAAAAACATCTCTACTCAGCTCTCAATTTGAACTAACCCCCAAAGACAAAACCACTGTGCAGGACGTAAGTGTATTCTTTGTGACCTGCTATATTAGGTCATGGTTTCTGCTGTAAAAATTTCTCAAGACTAGAGTTTCCTGAAATCTCTGAAGTACGAAAACGTAGATGATGTCATATCAAAAGCAGATCTGCAGAAGTTTTGTCTGCAATTATGGTACTTTATGGACGAACTGGCAATTTTGGCACTGTTTGATGATGCCGTGAATGAAGAAACGAAACCACTGGGAAGCGATATATGCCATCTTATGAAGACCTCAACGGTACATTTTATGATAAGTTTATTTTTAAATTATGGAGCGTTTCTGTAAACCACTCAAGCACTTTCAATTTGACTTGACGTTTATTTAGAAAGACATACTTTTTTAACAGACAGCTATTTCATTGATACTATCAAGACATGATGATAAGGAAATTCATTATATTCATTAATAAGAACAGTTTCAGAATCAGCAACTCACAATGATTTTTCTTCGTTTCTGATCTCCTTTTATTTCAGAAAGGAATACATAAGACTTTACTTTTATAAAGAGTATAAAAATTTTCCCTTCGCTTGAAAACTGAAGTTAGTTTTCTCCAACGATGTCCTTTTACATGGAAGAACAATGAGTCGTTCTTGAAAACCAAACAAATTGTTCCGTCCCTTAAAGCTGTCAACGGTACAACTCAAAGAGTAATAACACTAATGCAATACTTTGATGGTTTTAGTACTATTGATGAGGAGCAGAAACAATTCTTATTCCGTTGTTTTCAAGAACATCTTTAGTTGTTTCCTGGTTGTAAAGAAGAAACTTTGAAGAGAAAATATCTCCAATGATTACTTCATTATATTTCTTAATGTAATTATAAAACATTAATAAATAATTTATCTTTCAAATATGTTTCATTTTTGTTTCTCCCAACACCTAGAGTGCTGAATTATTGCTTACTACGATATTTGCCACATAGACCACTAAAATCGGAGCCACCAGCGTAGCGCTCAAACTTTTCCGCAGTTCTTGCATTTCATCCAACAAACTGGAAATTTTTACTTTATATTTTACAAAACGTTTCAAAACTCTGACAAAAAATTCAAATAGATTGAACTGTAATGACGTATTAAGGAAAAAATTAAAGCTTCATCAGAGACTTTTATCTGAAATTGGAGTCTTCAGCGGAGCGCTCAACCTTTTCTTCAGTCTGTCTTTTCCGTTTAACCAACTTGAAATTTTCATAGTATATTTATCCTATGAAAATTTCAAGTTAATTGGACGAAAAATACGCACCGTAGAAAGAGTTACGCGCTCGGCCGGCACCCAATATTTTACAAGTTGAGCTTTTATTACCATAAAGCAACTTTGATGTGAATTCGGCACAGGTTAACATTATCCTAGGAGTATAATATTCTGTATATGGGCACTTAGGAACAAATCGAAAAAAAAATAGAGGGTACACGTTTTAATTTTTGCAAAAAATATTTTGACCCATATAAGGGACACCTTAATAAGTATATATGCGCCACTGCCCTTGGGTTCTTGATCGGAATTGATAGGATGGTCCCTTACCTATTTCCGAAGAGTAACTTAGTTTATTATCCTCCACGTGGTCATACGCAGTTTGCAACTGCGATTTTGACAATAAAGTTTATGACTTAGACAATGAAGTTATTTATTTACTTAGAGACTTGTCAGCGATCTCGTGAACTAACAGAGACATTGAAAGGCAGAATTTAAGAAGTTCAACTCTAATTTCCCTCTTGTAAAATAAAATCTGTTCAGAGTCCAACCCCACTCGTCTTTTCCATCAGAAAAACAAAATAAACAGTTTTAAAGTAACCAGTTGGTGAAAACTAATTGCCATCGACGTCTTGTTAATCTTCCGAGAAAGGAGACATTATTTCATCATATCACAAAGCTGACTTTCATAAATCAAATCAAAATTATATGTTCTGAAGTAACATATATGCTTACATTGAATCCTTAATATCGCGAATGATATTACATCTTAACTTGGACATAATTTGTGATAATTAGTTCTCACAAAATATCCACTTTCAGGATAATTTTTTTCTTAAACTTATACAAAAAATCACCGAAATTAATACATTTATTAAACTTTTTTACCGGCAAAGGGAAATACTTCATGTTAAATCTTTCGTTCATCCATGAAATATTTCATATCTATGAAATATGGTGATACTTTGATACATAAGACAATTACGCATTGTTACTATCAATCCAATCAGATCTAATCTACAGTAAAGCGTCATTTAATGATCATTTAGGGAAAGCCTTAATTGAAAAGTTTTCGTATAACTTCACTTTTAAAAAAATTAAAGTTATCCTTACTCTTATATTCATACAGCGCAAGTGAATCTTATGTTAATAAATAATACTCCAGCTTATTATGATGCTAACAGAGAGAATCACAATAAAGACAGGTTAGAAAACCCAAGCAGAAAATCATTTCAGTAGTTCAACTCCACATGGTTCCTTGTTTTTTAAATGTAGTTTGATTATTTGCGGGATTCACAGATATGCAGTGATATAGATGTACAAGCGATATCCAAGATTGATACGATTGATCACTCAGATACCCAAATTACGGACCGCAGTAATTTTCGTAGTAATAAACATAATTTTCTTCACTCCAGAGATCTTAGTTTAAAAGAGAATGTTCACTAATTGATGTGTTCACGAATTGAAATTGATGTTGACTATAGAAAATGAAATTTTTTCCAGATACATTAGATTTATTGTAACTTATATTATTTACATTATTAATTTACAGCAGTGTACTGCTCACGCCTCAAATATAAGACAATGAAATGATGAAAAATATATTCTGTGGCTGATAGCTAGGGCAAATGAGATAGTAATCGAAGCAAGTAGACTAAGGGGGAAAGACAAGTACAAATAGTCCAGTCAATCAGTGTTCATAAAACGGTTTACCCGGAAAATTTTGGAGAAGTAGTGATTTTTGATACTGTATGATATTAAGGGAGCTTAATACGAATTTCAACTTTGTTCCCTCTGAAGCTCGGAAAATATGAAAAAAAGTTCCAAAAAGTCGCACCCTTTAGTATTTTGATTATAGGTATACATTTTTTAATAAATTATATTTTAATAACTTATATTTTTAATAGCTTATATTTTCAATAACTATATTTTTAAATAACTTGTAACAATTTCAAAAACTATTTTCTTGCATGATTGTTGTGTCTTATGATTCGTATTAATTTAGTTTTATGTGTACTCAACTTTGCCACGGTTGTGTACATGAATTCTGTAGCCCCATCCTGGCCCGTGTTTTGCTCCGGTTTTCCTTCGGGTAGAGGTGGATTTCTTATACAAGTTCTCTAGGCTTTGTCAAGGGGCGTGTTTATTGTAAAAATAAATCGTGAATTTAGTGTTATTACAATTCTTATGATTTTTAAACACTATACTCAGAATAATCTATAGTTCGATAATAAATTGTACAAGAATATTTTGAATATTAAGACTCCGGAAGTGGAACGCGATGTGTAAATGAAGTCGGAATGAGCTGTCCAGAAATCGGCTTCTATTCCTAACGCATTCAAAGTCAAATCTCAAGTTTGGTTTTGATACGTCTATATGTTCGTGAGTTATCGGGGAACAACATTCTTAACATGTACATACATACACACACACACACACATATATGACATTGGACATCATCGCCAAAATTTGAAAACTAATGTGTCCCCTAAAATCCAATTCACAAAGATCCGAAGAGATTTCAAAACTTTTTTCGACCGATTACAATAATTTCCTTTCACACTGTGTAATTGAAAAAAAGGGGCGCAATTGTTTGGAGTTTTTAAAATCTTTTTCGAGTGGACAAAGTTGAAATTCGTAATCAGTGCTCTCGAAACCAAACAGGAGCAAAAACACTACTTCACCAAAATTTTCCGGGTAGAAACATCTAATAACTGGACTACAAAGAAATCTTTTGAAAATAAAACTAGACATTGATGAATTCTCATGGGGTGTTACACACAACAAGAACGGTTAAATTTTCCAAAAGCATATCGAAATACGGACTGCACGTACATGTACTGAGTGGGAAATAAAACTGTCTCGGAACATACTTGTAAGACGGAATTGACCCTTCTTAATGAACAGGAGGACTGTCATTACAGACGTTGGGTTGAGGCAGCAGCTCTATACGTCTCCAGCCGAAGGTGCTCATCGTTGATGCTCTTACCTATAAGTTTATGACAATGGCTCCTGTAATCAAAGAAAACGAGTCATATTCGCCGGAAATCGATGACACAGGCACTATTAAAATACACAAAAAAATTGGTGTTTATAAAGAAAGAGGGGTGGGATGAAAGAAAAGAGGAAAAAAATAAATGGAACTGAGAAGAAAGATTGAGAGTGAAGAAGGTAAGATTGAAAAGGTATAGAATATTAAGGGTAGAAAGCTGTGTTAAGGGAGTTGAAGGATATCGGAGGGGTACTTACGAGAAAGATGGTGAGAGTATTTCTTAAAAATATCGTCAGAAAAGTGGTCCGTGGAACGCATTCGAAGATGTTTCCCGGCACAGTGAAAAAGAAATTTAGTGGTATTAAGTAAAGATGAGAGATGGGGAAGCCATCGGCGGTTTAACAGCCATCCGCAGGACCCGTTTCTCGATAATATGGAGGCGATGTTGCACACGAGAAGAAGTAGTGGCTGAATTTCGCATGCATTGAGTGATAGGCATTTGTAGACTAGAGCTTCATTTTGAGTAGGATCGAGCGATTAGAAAGAATAGGAGAAAGATGGGCAAGCGTGCTGTTCATTTTAGAAAGCAGAGAATAAAGGTTTGGCTCCCAGCAAAGTTTCCTGTCTATCGTGGTGACAAAGTACTTGTCACTTGTGGACCAGGCCATGGATCTTGAGCAACGGCAGGTTTTGAAAGGTCTTTCTGGTCTGAAGGCGGTTGGTAAAGATAATTGTTTTGTACTTAGAAGGGACCTTTCAACAAGCGCAGGTCGAAAGTGGTCCTGATTTTTTTGTACTAAAAAAATTGTATATTTATATATCTTGTCAAAATATTAGCGACGATGGCACATTGGAAGGCACTGAAATATCGAGAAGTTTGCCAATTTTTGGCGTGTACTTCTCTCTCACATTTTGGACAATCATAAGGAAAGACAACCTTTTTTTTTCTACCGGCCGAAACTTTTGCTGTAAAAGGTCACCTACTGCTGCCATAAACTACATTGCGTGCCGAAATATCATGTCAGTATCCTTAACCGATATGATACTTGTTAAGAAAGGAAATACGAATATTTGTGAGACCTTAATTGTAATTTTTTCTTTCTTTGTTTCGTATTGAAATATTGAAACAAGTTTTGCTTATATTTTATTATTTAAAGTATCAGTAGTATCTTACTGCTACACAAGAAAAGTAGGAAAGCAAAACCAAACATATTTTGTAAATAGTTCGCTTTAATATGTATATAACAGTCTCCTAAACACTAAAGGTTTTTACGCTTCTCCAGTTTTCAGATATTTGCATTTCGACTTAAAATTATTTATATTGATAAAAGTGACTGTGAATGAAGTTAATGAAGAAATAAAAACGAAACAATATTTTAAATAGTATTTCAACATTTATTCACTAAACAAATGGTAAGAATTGTATTGAAATAAGTTCTTTCGATAAAAGTCAAGTAACGCGGTTAGAATGAAATAGAGATACTTTATATTAATGATTAAAATTGTGTGTTTATTTTAATAATATTTGTTTAATTATATAATTTCTTAAGTAATTTTGAAAACATTAATTAAACTGTTGTCCTTGGCAAAATGGAAATCACGTTTTATAGTTGCATTGGTTAGATGAATCATTGTGCAAAGTAAATAAATAAATGTATTCGCATTGCACGTTTCTGCCTATTTCATGTTCCGTATTAATATATTATTTGCTGCAGAATAAAAATTGTACGTTATTACATTATCATCTTTTCACAGACGTGGAATTCAGTAAATGTTTTGCGTCTTGCCATGACACACTACGAGGAACGTGGTGTAAATCAACGCATGAAAGCCCCACCCATGACTCAGGTTGTAGTATTGTCACTCATCACCAAGTCATCCTGGGTTCGATTCCCGATGGGGCCAGAAAATTTGTAGTTTTTCACGTTAATGTCCCAGTTCATATAGCTGTGACTACTTAAAAGCAAACCTTACTTCCTCTGTCCAGCGCCTCCTAGTATCAATAACTCTAACTATTACTAACTACTTCTACTAACCCCTCCACGTGAGCCAGGTTGTTGGTAAACCCACCAAATCGGCCCAACTTCTAACTCCTATCGCTCCATGTACATATGCTTCAATAGAACGCCACATTTCTCATTTGCCAATGCAACAATAGAAAAAACGCAAACAACAAAGAATTCTTTGCAAGGTATTATCATGTGTGATATGTTGATACACCTCTTTTATGAACATAGGAATGATGTAGTCGAAAAATAAAGATAGCGAATTGTGAAAAGTAAACAGATATTCTGTCTGGAATATCAAACGAATCCACAAACACACATCAAGAGTATATGCCAAGCCCTCAAAAAAGAACTAAATGTATCGTTCCTTTAGAAAAGCGACAAAATGCTGTACAATTCTGGCTGAATGAAGGTGAAAAAAAGAAATTGAAAGTTGAGTACAGTGCAAAACAAATACCGTTTCGTGAATTCAGTGCGCGAACTGTATAGATGAAAAAAAGAAATCGAATCAATCACCAAATGCCCCAAAAATATTGAAAGCAGTAATTTACTGAATAACAGACTCTAGCAGGTTTTCTCAGGCTAGAGAGAGACGATGCAAAGCAAGTGATGGAGATTTAAGAAATTGGGCTCTATCATTAGCTCAAAACCTTATGATAAATGACTTCCAGGCTCCACCAAGCTGGATATATCGTTTCAAAAGGAGTCATAAAATTGGCAGTAGGAAAATTACTAAATTTATTTCTGTGAAACATTTGCAGGATGAAGTGGCAACAGATGAATTAATCATCAACTTTCTTGGACATACGAAAAAACAAATTAAACATTTCAATGAAATAAGAGTGTACAATGCAAATCAGTCTGGATTTGAAAAAGAAATGCGTTCTCGACGAACGCTTTCTTTGAGAGGGGAAAAACTAACGGAATGTTTCACCCAATCGGTCTCGGCATTAACTCATACTTACAAAATCATGCCTATCGTAAGTATGAGTGGAACTCTTCTTCCGAAGTTGTACATATGCCTTCAAGAACAGACTGGTAAAATAGGTCCTCGTGTCCAGGAAACATTCACGGCAACTAACATCTTAACAGACGTGTCGAAGGCGGGTCAAATGGGGAAGAAGAATATGGAAGCATTTATCAAGAATGATTTCTTGTGACACTCTTCAGTGAAACTTGGTGTCCACTCATTGTCTGAGGTAGGAGTCAGCGGAGATCGAAGTGTTGTCAAGGGAGAGGGATGGGACGCAATGACAGGGCGAGTGACGCGGGTATCCAGGATATCACCGAAGATCTCAACTCACCTGGTAGGTGGGAGTAGGAATGCTGGGAACAAGGAGAGGGGTGTTTGCTGGGTATGAGTTTTTGTGGGTTCTCTGAATCTTCCACACGTTGTCGAAAGAAGAAACGTTGGCCCTCGTAAGCTGGCCATTGCTGGGCTAGGAAGTCGGTCCTATAGCATTCATCTTGTATGGAGGAAGTGGGCCTTGTCAGAAGCTGTCTCTTATACACATCTNGTACCAGTACAAGAGATTGTCCGGCGGAGTATCCGGATGAGAAGAAGAGACAGGTGTGAAAGGACTATATTGTCGAAAGCTCGTCAACATGAGGTTGGTAACTTGGGAGGTGGCCTGGTCAAATGGAGGCCGTCGCTGCTGCGAAGTGATGCATACGTGTTGCGGAGCAGCACCCAGTTTTCTTTAAATCCTATAAACTCAAGTATAAACTCAATATATAAAAGTGAAAAGTTGTGAATAAAAATATTTTGTGTCAAAAGTATCATACAAGTGAAGTGAGTATATAGTTCCTGAAATCTATGGATTAAAACTCTAAATATATCTGGAGTGGTGCTATGCGTCAGCTGGTACGGGTCATTGGCCTGCCCGCGAGCCTGATCTTCGAAAAGGGAAGTACAATGACTTATTTATCTGAGCTGCGTGAATGATACTAAAAAGAGGTTTTGAATAATATATCTAAACTTGAGATGGGTCATATAATGACCTAAATATCTTCAATTTATTTTCTGAGTTGGAGCTTTCCCGTCATAGAAAAGTTGTTTCCCCCCCTCTTCCAAAAATAAAATTGTTTACTTACTGTTATAATCCCCCGACTTGTTAACAAAACCTTTGCATTGTCCCTCACCACCAATAAATAACTACTCTCACTAGTTCCCTAAACATATGTCATATACCATGAACAAGGAGCAATAACCTCGATATGTCATCTCCATCAGGACCCGCAAATCAATTGAACAAAATGTACCGAAAACAATTAGAATTTAAAAATTAACAACTTCTCTCTCCCAATATAATCGGATTTTTAAATCTACACCAGAACCACTGCTCAAGTAATATAATTTTTTCATACGGGAATTCATTCCCTTTCTTGAACCTCGACGTAGTACTGTTCCTCCCGCAGATACCACCCGCATTGCAACCTAAGTCGCCACACCCAATCACATCACAAGCCCCTCCCTCTACCTGCAAAACTCCTCCTTCCAAGATACCAAGCAGAAAATAGCAATGGCGGACCGCACAATGGAGAATGATGTGGACAAGTCTATAAAAGAAACTGTCAAAACGAATGATACTGATGTGCAATTAGTATTTGATGTGACAGAAGAAAAAGCCAATTTGAACGTTCATTAGAAAAAGCCAAAGTGACAATTGCAAAAAAGGATATCCTCAAGCAGCATTTTGATAATATGCTCTCTAAATGTATTGAGGCATGCCTTCAAAATGCTGCTCTTCGAACTCAGCTAAGAAATACAACAAAGAAACTTTTAACAACGGAACAAAATATGAAAGAATTAATAAATTCAAAACAAACTACAGACATTTCTTCCAAATCTATGAGCCAAATTATAAAAGATAGAGTCGAGCAAGTCAAACCTACTTATGCTTCCCAGGTAAAAGGTACGACATTCGTTCCCAAGCCCACACATCCTCCAAACCCTACCCCAGCTCCGCCTTTGAAAACTATGATATTCTCATCTAAAACAGGAAAGAAAAGAGATGAGGCAAAAACATCTCTCCTCAGCTTGATTAATCCCGTCAAGGATAAACTAAAAATTCGAAGCATTAAAGCATCTAAAGATAATGTAGTTATTCAAGTAGCAACTGATGTAGATGCAGAGAAAATCTCAACGAATCCACAACTGAAAACACAATACGAAGTGAAAATTTTAAATAAATTCAGGCCTCGAATGATTATCTATGATGTAGCTACAGAATTAAAGGAAGAGGAACTACTTAATTTCGTGCTAACACAGAACGAAATAAACCCAGAAGACATCTCACTGAAATTCAGGACAGGGCCAAAGGACAAAGAGANACGAAGAAACATTGTACTCGTGAAAATGTATGCCACCGGTGCTCAGAGACTGGACATTCAAAGGAGTCGTGTAAAACAAAAGATGCGTCGGAAGTATGCATTCCTTGCACTAGTAGAAAAATTATTGGATGTAAACATCCTAACAAAAAGGGATGTCAAATCTATCAATTAATGTACAAGCGTCTTATCGACAGAATATACTATGGAATGTAAAGTGGGACAGATAAACACAATGAGGTCAAAATCTGCTATTATTGAGTTAACAAAGTACTCTATAGAAAACGGATTAGATATTCTTCTGTTGCAAGAGCCATATACGAACAAAGGAAAAATTCCATCTATTCCCAGTAACTTCAGAGTTGTTGTAATGGGTGAAATATCGATGGCAGCAGTAATTATTCTCAACCCAAATATACAAATTTCAAAATTGATTCAATTTTCGAATACTCGTTTAATCGCTGTCGAAATTACCTACAATAATCTCAACTTTTGGATCATCAATTCATACTTTCAATACTCGGAACCCATTAAAATCTAAATAAAACAATTAAAATATCTACTAAACAAACGGGAAAATGAAGTACTAATATCAACTCCCCCCTCTGGAATTCACCCTTGACAGATGACGGAAGAGAAGAATTGCAAAACTTGATTGCGACATTTGATCTTATTGTACTGAACCACGCGGGTCACATACTAACATTCAACTTTCACCAAGAATCCTCATATATCGATGTGACTCTCTCCTCAACTGGGCTGGCCAAGTTAACAAGTAAGTGTGCAGGTGCATGAAAAAGCAATAGAAAGCGACCATCGGTTAATCACATTTGAAATTCAAAGTAAGCGCCAAAATAACTGTGAAAAATAGGAATTTCTTATAATTTAAATAAAGCAAACTGGAATGAGTTTTATAAACAATTTAATCCCCCGAACATGAATGGAAATCCGAATCTATCTGCAAAAATCCTTTCGGATGCAAGAAAGAAAGCGGCGGAAAAATCCATCCCAAACACAAAACTTTTCAAATCAACAAAATGCCTATGGTGGAGTGGGAAACTCGACAGACTTAGAAAGATATCAAGACTTCAATGGACAAAGTAGAATAGAAACAAAGATATAACAAAAATTGAAGCTTATCGCAAAATGTATACACAAGCTAGAAATAGATATAATCACGCTCTAAAACAAGCCAAAATAGACGAATGGCAAAAATTCATTAGTGCAGAAGTGTTCCGACCATGGAATCGAGCCTACAAAATTGCAAACACAAAAATACAACCCCTAACTGTTCTTCCCTCCATCGTAAAATCAAATGGAGAATTGACCTCTGGATGGAAAGAATCTGCTGAGACCCTGGTTGGATCTTTACTACCAAATGATGAGCAATCAGAGGATGCAGAGGCCCAATCCCATCTCCGTAGTATGTATGAAGCACATTTTAGCGCCAAGAAAATCAGAAACTTTGAATACGAATCTGTCACTGAGGATGAAGTGGCACTGAGGATGAAGTGGTTGAAATGAGATGGTTAAGACAATTACTTATAAGATCATGCCCTCATTAACTCAGCTATTCAATGCTTGCTTAGAAATGGGATGCTTCCCAAATGTCTGGAAAGTAGCTAAACTAAAAATTCTGAGTAAAGTAAATGGAAAACCAGAGTAAGACCCAAAAGCGTATCGCCCTATCTGTCTGCTTAATGTAATGGGAAAAATATTTGAAAAAGTAATTAACAGAAGAATTCAAAATGTTATTAAACCATTTTCTCATCAATACCAGTTTGGGTTCCGAGAAGGTAGATCTACGGAGGACGCAATAAATCTATTGAAACAAAACACTCGAACCAATCCGAATAAATACGTCATTGAAATCTCCTTGATATACAGGGTGCATTTGACAATCTGTGGTTTCCATCTCTAGTTTACCTCCTAAAAACCTACAATTTTCCAAAACATTTATTTGACATAATACAGGATTACTTCGTCAACTGATGGGAATTCCTGCCCGGTGAACAACAACAACATCACAAAAAACTAACCAATGGCTGTCCACAGGGATCCGTCCTAGGACCAGCCCTCTGGAACATAATCATGGACACCTGCCTCATTGAGATTAGTGAAGTCTGTGACACGGCAATAGCTTTCGCAGATGATCTTGTTATTCTTGTCTCAGGCAACTCGAGATATGAGCTGGAAATTAAAGGGATGTTCATTACAAACAAATTGGAACAGTGGTGTTCATTCACAAAATTAATTTTATCTCCATTAAAATCTCAAATTCTTCTACTGAAGGGATACTTAGACATAAACCGACCTCCCATAATCAAAATCCAGAATAAGTCTTTAAAAATGGTACCCTCCGTAAAATACCTCGGAGTAACTTTATCCACTAGACTAAACTTCCTAGAGCACGCAAAAAATATATATCAAGGAGCAAAGAATGCCATATTCAAACTAAATAACATAACCAGGAAGGAATACAACATACCAGTCAGTGTCAGTTCCACGTACTACCATGCAATCTTTGTCAGTATCGTCACTTATGCTGCGAGTGTATGGGCAGAAAGACTATCCAAGACAAAAATAGAATATTTCTTAAAAGCTGAGAGAAAGGTCTTAGTATCTATGTTTAAAGCATACTCCACAACATCTAGGGAAAACATACTCCTAATTCTAAATATCAAGTCAATTGACCTAATAATTCTTCAGAGTGCATTGGAATATCATCTCAGGAAAAATCTAGATTACAGTTTGAAATTTCCAGATATCCCCAGGTTCATTAATAAAAAAGAAATAATAGAATACACAGACAAACTGTGGGATGAAAGAATCCGAAATGTGGATAACAGAGCATCAAAATTCTATCCCAACTTAAAGACAAGGAACCAATGCAAATTACTAATGACCCCAGAGGCGATCCAGTTTCTATTTGGCCACGGTCCCTTTAACTCAAAGTTGTATCAATTTACCCTAAAAGAATCTCCACTGTGTAGCTGCGGGGAATTACATACCCCTGAGCACATTATATTCCACTGTGCGTCACAAATGACGTTACTGAAAAATTAAGGGCCCTAACACAAGACCCATCCACCAACAAACTCGCAGAACTATTTAGGGATAATGCATATTCATTTCTTTTCACCAAAATTACAAAAGAAACTCTGGCAGTAGTGGTAAGCAATGAAACCCCAAAACCTCTCACGAAAAGAAAAAAGGGAAAAAATACCTTCACATATATACGTAGATCTCCAAGATTAGCTACAATCATATACCCAGCTCCATCAATAAGTACCCCTCCTTGCTACCTGGAATCTACTAATGCGAACATGCTACCGCAGGAGATTCAAGTACATCCCTCTTGCACGGATGAAGAACCACTGGAAGTACACCCTGGCCATAGCGCAGAGTAGCAGTGAAGATCACGCTGAAGCTGCTGAGACTAGAATTTCCTCGTGTCCTTCTTCAGAGCAAGATGAACCTGATATAGAACTGTGGGAGTGCACTCGCAGTCTCGCACCAGGAGACCACTCTAACCTGAGTAACTCCTTAGCGCTATCTGGAAGTGACACTCCAGCAATTATCCCAGCACAGCCAACTAACAACGCAGTGACACTAAATTATATAGAAATAGAACATAACCACCAGTTAGCGCGGCTTGAAGAACCGAAATGTTACCGAGCAGCATTAATATTAGTTATTAAGGACCAAGTGCAGGGGGCTGAAGCAATCCGTTTTCCTGAAACGGATTCCCAGCTTCGACTCACCCTTGCTTCTTATGGTGTTCCAACATCCATAATACATCTCATGGGATTGCTGGAAGAAGTAAATAAGCGACGCTGCCAAAAAATTGACTTCATTAGCGAAGCAAAACAGTTATGTAGAGCGCATGATAGAACTGTTTATGACTGGACAAAACCGTTCCCTTCAAGCTGTTCTACATCGCATGAAGGGCACTTCACTTTAAAAGACTTGAAACCCGAGTGTACACAGATAGCTCCACTAACGACGGACACGGAAAAAAGCTCCGGTGTCGTAAGAAAGAAAGTATTGTCTGTACTGTGTATTACAATAACTCTAACAATTGTACTCTCTATCATTACCTGGGTTGTCCTAGGAATGATTGACATAGTGATGGACGCTGTAAGTGTGCGAGTTCTCTAGGACACAAACCAGTGACATGTAATTATAGTGTTAATATAACTTAAGGCAAAAATCCGTCCTGGAACAATTATATTGAAAAAGGAACTGTGTAATACGCTAAGCTAGATTAAGTAACACTAGGTTAAGAATTAGAATAATAACTGCTACATTTGTAGCCCTAGTTGCAGTCCATGATGCCCCCACTAGGAATGAATTAATACATGAATTACTGCATGGACAGGAGTAACGGAGGGTTTTTTTAGTGTAGCTAAAAATGCCCACACTCCCCAAGTTTTGGGGGACCTACCTGGGGCACGTTAGTGCTGGGGACCACTCCTATGCAAGGTGGGAACTCCCTTGGTAACAAGCCAGCAAGGGTATTTTTCCTCTCCACAATAAAATCTTTTGGATATTTGCCAGTCGATTTGGCATAGCAAGAAATTGTCAAAATCTATCAACTGAGCCACATTTCTCAATAGTTTATATTCAAAATTACTAATATTTTTAATAACATATAATTAATATTTATTTTTAGAAACCCTCTGAAAACACCAAAATTTGGTAGGATTATTAGAAAATAAAATTGAGCCATAAAAAAATTGGCCTGGTCAATATCGTTTGGAGAAGTGAATGGTAGATGGGTGTCATTTCCGACTAAGCCTAGAGGTGTACTTCCTGTAAGTCCGTGTTGATGTTCGGGGGAGGTTGGAAGTCGTGGAGGAAGGGTCTCAGATTGGAGAAGACTGGGGAGGTGATCTGAGGCCAGCTAGAATCGGGGAAGAGAGGTGGTGATTCGAATGGTGGAGTGAAGAACAATGTCAAGTATGTCATGTGGTATGTCGTCACCTAGATGGGTGGGATAGAAAAAGTGGGACAAGACCTATAGCGTAGTGTATACCTTGGAGGGAAACGGGTCAGGAACGGAGACAATTGGAAGGGTTTGTTTTATTCCATTACAACGCATCCATTATAGGGCGTCCACTATACCGCGCAGATCGTGACGTTGTACGATGGAAAGAAGTTCTGTTAGAGTTTGTGGATCAGAAGAGGTCTGGACAGTAAAACGATGTTCACCACCATGGATGGAGGAGGGAGACTACAAGAAGAAGAAGAAGAAGAAGAAGCAACGGTGGCACTTGCCCAATGAACTACCCTTTTAACCTCACGCTGCTCACGAATAAAGGCGACTTCCTTCGTGCGTCTCCTGTTCAGTTCGACAAATGCCAGGCATCCGGACAGGGAGATATAATGATCACCTGCACAGTTATTGCAAGTGAGCCTCGTGGGTAGCGGAGAACATTGGGCCACATTGTGTGGACCCGCACACAGAAAGCAGACGACATTACGCCCGCATTAGCTGCGGGTGTGCCCCAAGTCTGGCACTGCGTGTAGTGAGCGACCACTCATGCCAGAGATATTCTTCCAACGTCACACGGACGTTCTCCAGGTAATGTATGTTGAGCTTAACGGTTTTGACGACCGCATGGGCGATCACCGCGTCCCCGTTTTTCAACCCTTCGTCCCCGTTTTTCGATGACGTGAAAGACTTTTTCCTCTGCTCTCAATGTCACTACGAAGTGATTCGAGGTTTTCATTCGACTGAAGACTTCGAATCACAAGGCAATGGCGTTTTTTCTCCATTACACGGTGGAAGAAGAAGGAAGTGTTAGAGTTTTCACTTTGAAGGACCCAGAAATTGCTAACAGCCGTTTAGTGGTCGGTGTAGTCAGGGACATGCAATATGAGGTGTTAGCGTGTGTTCCTGTCTGTCAGCCTAGACGTAGATACAGACTGCAGTACTCATCAAAGTTCACGCGTGCCGAGTGTATTCTCAATGTATACTATGGCGATCATTACCAGCAATGCCTCTTCCAGCTGTATTGGTTGAGATGGTTCGTGGAGTGTGAGATGGGAAGGAAGAAGGATTGGGGAGGGAAGCAACCCTCCCTATTGAGTCTACATGCACTACATTACTGCTCTCGCAACCTACAGAACCCCAAGCAGTAGAACCTGACGTGACCGGAGTTGCGGACGGTGTTGCGGCGGTAAGATCATCCGCTATGGTCGGAGTCCCTGATAAAAGAACAATACCCTGATAGAGAGATCCTCTCCGGAGTTCTTATCCGTAATTTACGCGCTTAATGTGGCGAACCTATTCGTTGATGGCAGAAGCCTTTGCTCTTTTGACGACTTCTGACAGTAAATCGTGGTGACCGAAGTGTAACCTAGCTTGCATTCCATCAACGGACAGAGACAGGCAAAGCAACCGACGAAGAAGCCATCGAGGTGGTTGGCAAAGGTCAGGTCGTCGCCTCTTGGTGCTGGAACGAACCATCTTTCTGCAACAGCGTCGGCAGATGAGATGGAGGCCACCTCTGAAGTCGCCGAAAGGTCGGGAGCTGGTAGTGCAGATGTCTCGTAGTTCATTCAGTGCCGATTACTGCAGTCGCTCTCAATCTGGTGCTGTCGGCGCCGCCACTTATAAGGCCCCTGTCGGGAGGGGAAGTGTTGGTGTGACAGAGGGGGCTGGTAAAGGAGGTCGTCTCTGATTGGCCCGCTCCGAGGAAGTGGGCGCGTTCATTGTAAGTTTCAGTAAGAATAGGTATTCTCATGCCACCATTTTGGTATAAACAAGAATAATGTGTTATGAATACATGGTCCTAGTTTAAAATATTTCAATAATGCTACCACTGTCCGGTTGACAAAACGAACGAAATAAAGACAGTAAAAATATTATTTGATATTTATAATTTATTAAAATGAGAAACAATAATTCTATGAACATCGGGCAAACATTTCCCTAAAACATCACCTGGCAGACAAAATTCACATTTTCTGATTTGCAACCACACCTGACTGCCAAGGACTTTACCCATCACGGTTTACACCTGAGACCGTCTGGGAAAAAGCACTTCGGTTCTCTCCTAGCATCACATCTGACCTCACATCATCCACCTGCCCCATTACCCACTCCTACACCTCCTCCTGCACCTACCTCATCTCCTTCTCCTCCTACCTCATCTCCTCCTTCTGCTCCTACCTCCTCTCCTCCTCCTCCTACCTCATCTCCTCCTTCTGCTCCTACCTCATCACCATCTCCTCTTCCTATCTCGACACCCATTTCTTCTCTTTTCCCCATTCTTTCACCTACTGTTTCCTCATCTCCCACGTCCTCATCTATTCCTCCTGCCGCCCCCATACACAGTTACAACTTGCGCTCAGGAGTACGATGTGGTACTCGAAGGTGACAATCGCGTTCAGGTGCAGTGTGCGAGCTTGATCCGGAACTAGAAGCTGTACCAATTTCAAATTCCTCTCCACAATCTAACGTCGATTCCATTTCTCGTGAGTCACAAACTCTTTGCGAAAATAAAATAATTATATTTCATCATAATGTCCAATCCCTTTCAAACAAATTGACAGACATTGAAATTCTGGTACACGAAAATCGATTCGATTTGCTATGCCTCACAGAGCATTGGCTTTCAACTAACAACATCAACGATACTGCTATTTCTAATTATTATTTAGCAAGTTCTTACTGTCGGCAAAATTTTAAAGGCAAAAATCCCCACGGAGGTACGTGTATCTACGTTCGTAATGATATTTTATCTTCTCCACTGACAGGCTACGAGAACTTCTGCGTAGATAGTGTGTTCGAAATTTCTGCAGTTGAACTGACCGACACCGGTATTGTTGTTTTGTGTATTTATAGACCTCCTCAATCAGATCTTGACATATTTTTTCGGAACTTCGAAAATGTTTTAGAACATATCGCACATAAATCTACTAAATCTATCGTTATATGTGGTGATTTCAATATCGATTTCTTGAGTACATCCGACTCTGCACATTCACCAGTTAATCGATTCAAGAATCTTATCGACTCCTTCAACCTTATTACTACGATAAATGACCCCACTCGCCTCTCCGGCTCATCTCAAACATTGCTAGATCAAATTATAGTCAACAATGGAATCTCGTATCTCTCTGAAGTGTTTATCGCCGGATACAGTGATCACCTTGCTCAAGTATTGACTATTAATAATACACTAAAACCGCTTAAAATCCTTCACAAATTTACAAGAGATTTTATTGACATAAATAAATCCATATTTGTAAATTATTTGCGTGAAGAAACATGGAAAGATGTTTACAATTGCCAAAACACCGACGACAAATTCAATGTATTTATCTCAACATTCCTAAAACATTACAACTCTAGTTTTCCCATAAAACGCAAGTTAATTAACACAAAAAAATACAATAGATGGATCACCCTAGGGATAAGAATTTCTTCAAAAAACAAACGCCGATTATATAATCTTTCAAAGTGCTATAACCAACCACCCGAACTCCATAATTATTTTCGTAAATATAAGACTATTCTTCGAAAAGTAGTCTATGCAGCTTAAGTAATGGAAAACGACAGGCATATACTAAAATCGAACAACCGGATGAAAGCCATGTGGAATATTGTTAACAATTACACGTCAACTTCTGAAAATCGCGAAGAAAATGTTTCTATACTAAACGATGGCAAGATCGTGTCAAATCCTCAGGACATCGCAAGTTTGTTTAATTCTCACTTCTCAGAAGTTGGTAAAATAACGAACTCAATATATCCAAATCAATGTCCTCCAATTATATTCACCCACGTGCCCAATTCTATGTTCACTTTCGAAACTAACCCCAGTGAAGTCATGAGACTCATCAGCTCATTAAAAAACAAATTTTCAACAGGCGTAGATGATATATCTGAGTTTATTGTTAAATTTTCGTCCCTTGCCATATTAAATCCACTCATAAATATTTTTAATAGTTCTTTATCGGAAGGGGTGTTTCCTCACATATTTAAGAAAGCTAAAGTGAAACCTTTACACAAGAAAGGAAACAAACTTAATATTGGAAATTACCGACCAATATCTCTACTACCCACTTTCTCAAAAATCCTAGAAAAATTGTTCTATAAGCGTCTTCTAGATTTTTTATCAAAATATAACATTCTCTCTGACGATCAACACGGTTTTAGGAAATCCTTTTCCACTACAAGCGCCATATTTTCCTTCTTAAACGATGTTACCACATCTCTAGACCGTGGAGAACATCTTGAGGGTGTTTTTCTTGACTTATCCAAAGCATTCGATGTCATCGATCACGGAATTCTCCTTTCAAAATTGCATTCTTTAGGCATTCGTGGACTTCCACATCAATGGCTAACTTCTTATTTAAAAGATAGATATCAACAAGTAGAAATATCCTATACTAAAAATAAAATACTTGAGCGTTGTCTTTCAGAAACAAAGCCACTTACTTGCGGAGTACCCCAAGGATCAATTCTCGGCCCTATACTCTTTTTATTGTATGTGAACGACATGTCATCATCCACATCAGATTGCAAAATGGTTCTTTTTGATGATTGCACTAATTTAATGTAAACACCCCAATGCTCGAAATGTTTTGTCTAACCTTTCGACTTGGTTCCATGCAAATCGTCTCATTGTAAACACTGACAAAACAGTGTCTATGTCATTTCACAATAGTATCACAAAATCTTTACCCCAGGTTTCTCTTTCTTTAAACGGAACACAATTAAAAACTGTTACAAATACAAAATTCTTAGGTCTCCATATTCAAGACAACCTCAAATGGAATTGTCACATTGACAATCTTAATTCCCAATTAAGCAAATTGTGTTACGCATTCCGAATCTTAGTTAACGCAGTTAGTCCACGTATTTCCCGTTGCGTATATTTTGCAAACGTTTACTCCCATTTACGTTACGGCATTACCTTCTGGGGTAATTCCGGTCAGAGTATTCAAACTTTCAGAATTCAGAAGAGGATAGTTCGGATAATTTGTAAATCTCACCCCCGAAACTCTTGTAAACCTTTATTCAAGGAATTAAATATCTTAACACTTCCCTGCATTTATATTTATGAAACAGTCGTGTTTGTTAAGACCGAGTTACTGAAGTGCCACCCTTTCTTTATACGAAACAGTCTCGTTCACGAACACTATACACGCAATAGTAGTAATATTCATCGCCCTAGAGTGTCAACCACTCTTTGCCAAAAAGGACCTTATCATTCGGGAATCGTTCTATATAATTCCCTGCCCAAGAATATAAAAGACATTATGAAATTGAATATCTTCAAATCCGCGGTTAAAAACTACCTCCTGCACCAGTGCTTCTACACTGTAAAATAATTTATTGATTTTAATAAAAGTTAAATTCGTCTTGTACTTTATCACGCCATTGCCGTAGCACTTTTAAATTTCTTATACAGGTTCTCTAGGCTTTGTCTAGGGGCGTGTTTATTGTAACAATAAATCGAGAATTTAGTGTTTTTTCAACTCTTATGATTTTTAAACACTATAGTCAGAACAATCTATTGTTCGATAATAACTTGTACATGTAAATTTTCAAACATATTTGCGTTAAATTACAAACATATTGACATTATATATGTATTATAACTCACAGCTAACTTTTTATCTTATCTAGGAACTTTTGCTATAATTTTTGAATCCGGCACTACCTTACGGCCCTTGATCGGAATTGATGGGATGGTCCCTTGCTTGCTTCCAGAGAGTAAATTAGTTTATTGTCCTCCACGTGGTCATACACAGTTTGTACTGTTTTTTGACAATAAATTTATTATTATTATTATTATTTTTATTATTATTATATTATTATTATATTATTATTATATTATTATATTATTATATTATTATTATTATTATTATTATTATTATTATTATTATTATTATTATTATTATTATTATTATTATTATTACATCAAATAAACTAAGGCACTATAAGAATATGTCTTTTAAACCTATATCAGTAACGGAAAATATTTTTATCAACTCAATATTTTGTATAAAAAACTGCTACTTTAATCTGAAAATAAATCTGAAGTAATTCTGTTGTCGGTGCATTTTTATGGAACTTACAACATGCATAGGTGATAGTGCGCAATGTAGTTGTGCTGTTTCCATCTATTCGGTAGAATTTTGAAATAACTTATGCCCAAATTAGTTGCAATCCTCTAAACAAAATAATAGGTAGTTTAGAAGATCTCAATAGATGGAAACAGTACAATTACATAGACATCATTACACACCATAAATTAGATATTTCTTCAGCTAAACTCTCATGAGCTTATAGATTACCTAAAATCCATAAAGACATCATTCTGTAAATGATAATTGTATCATCAATCGATAGTCCTCTACATGAATTTTCCAAATTTATATTACAAATTTTGAAACACGGTCTCGACGAAAATAATTTTTCAGTGCGGAATAGTTTGGAGTTTGTTAATGCAAATAGGGATGTAGTAGTTGATGATACTTTGGTTTCTTTTGACGTGGTTTCACTTTTTACAAGTCTACCAAATGATTTATCAGTTAATAGTTTTTATCTAGATGGAGCAAAATTTAACAAAACTGCTTGTGCAAAATTTATTTAAAATCTGGAATGTTTGGCTACTAACAGTAATAAACAATATCAAGATAATTAGTGACTGCATATGCTGTTTGTAACTGAGTTTTTGACAGTAAATATATACTTATTTACTTAGGTATTACATTTTAAACATGCCATTATGTAACGTAAAATTAAAAAAAACATTTCTTCCTGTTTTTAGGGGTTACGTACAGCTCCATTTAACAGCTACAACTACAACTACAACTACAGCTTTCTTCACAGAATTCTTGATCATGGACTAAAGCACTTTGAGCTCTATTAAAATCAGCTTACCTCCCTACTCTGACACCATTTACACACTAGTTACATACTAGGCCATTGTAAGAAAAAGGTCACTTGGAAAGACTAGAGATCCACTTCAATTCTACTCAAATGAGGAATACACCACCTAGAACATGAATTTTGAAAGAGAGTGTAAACCCTCAGAAACTTGTGGGTCCATATATGTTCTGCCACCCAGTGACATGTATGGCAAACTTTAATGACAAAGGAAAAGATAAAGAAGTAAAATGACAGAAATAAAGTAAATGTTGTAACAGAACTTTGTTATAACATAATAAAATTTTTGTTGTTGTTTTGCAACTTGCACAGGTCTTACAAAGTTGCAAACTTAGATTCTCACTTCTGTCGCTGGTCCTAATATTGTTTAAAACAAAGTAGAACAACATGATTTATTAAAATTTTAGCCCTTTTAATATACACTGACTGGTCAGTTTACTAGCAGTCTAGTTAGTAACCTGGTAAAAGACATTTATAGCTGGAACACATTTACAGAGATTTCTAACTTCAGGAGTACACTAATTATTTGGTGTGGTCTTACTGACTCTCACTTTAAATATCACGACATGTCACTGTGGACGATTGGTACCAAAACAAAACTTTGATCTATTGAAGAATGTATACATCTTATCGCTTAAATTTTTCATCTTTTCTCTTCATAGGGACATTATCTTCTTGGTGTGGTAAGGTTGAAGTTAATGCTCTTCTTCTTGTACTTTCTAACTAGGTGGAATGTTCTTAATAATTTAGCCTTCTCTTCAAACTCGTGGTTTCTTTTCTCTTACTACTATATTTTGTGTTTGTTTGTATTTGATATTCATCAAATGTTCTTTTTATCTAACACAATTTTTCTTTTTGGTTAACCCATGTGTCTAGTATTATATTAAAAATTGAAAACCCCAGATTATTGGAGGATTTTTAATCCTTCTATGTTTAAAGACCTAACGTAAAGTAAAAGACAAGTAATTAAAATAATAAAATGCAATTGATGTACAGAAACTGCAGGTACAGCATACTTTGCTCTTGAGTCATATATTAGATATGGATTGCTAATTTGGGGAGATACCAGTGAGAGCAACACAGGACTAATTCTCCTGCTGAAGGAAAAGGCTGTCAGAATTTTTCCAGATCTATGTCCAAAAGGTAGTTGAAGTGGTCAAAATTTTAAAAGTGCAATATGATTTTGTGGCACCAGTTGAATTAAGTGTTTTCTGAAATTACAAGTAAATAACCATTGTTTTGTAACTTCATGTTTGGTCACTTTCCCCAATATTCCATGGGACTGACTGATTTCCAAGCTTCAAATTTGGCCATACACCACAAATATAGAAGATAAATGAACTTTGCCAAATGTAATTCCTGATTTTGTTTATGGAAACAAATTCTTATACCACTTGTATGGTACTACAACAAAACTCCTTATAAATGAGGAACACTGGGGCTGGTTTTGGGGTTTCAGGATTCAATTTTCAGGATTGTCTCAAGATGGGAGGTCACTCTTGTATCAATTCCTACTGTATTTAATTCTAGACAAAATTTCAAGGAAGTAATTATTAATACCTCAACAAATAATTATTAATACCTGGATAAAACATACCCAGAATATGTCAGGGCCCAAGTTATAGAAAGGCAAAAGACTGACCATAACTGATGGCTATAAGTGTTATCCAATTGAATCTTAACAAGTCCTCGGTCTCTCTCAATCAACTTCTAGATACGGCAAAAGCTAAACTCTTTATCTTACAGGAGTTCCAAATACTAACCTACATCCTGTCCTATCAACCCACATAAGAATCTCAAATACAAATTCCTTAATCCTAGTTAAAAAACTATCCCTATGGTGAACCTTGCTCAATATACTAACAATTACCTAACAGCAATATCCTTCCAATTAAACAAAAAGAATATATTTTTAATAAATTTATATGCTCCCCCTAGCCATGACCTTAAACCAATCCTCCAAAATTGTACTCAAATACTAAATAACCACAGAAGAACCCCAATTGAGGGTGATTTTAATGCAAGGTCCACTATGTGGTTTGATAAGATTATGGATGACCATGGAACAGAAGTTGAAAACTGGATGGCATCCAACCATCTCTTTGTAAAGAATGAGTGTTCAGAATTCACTACTTTCTGGAACACAAGAGGAAATTCCAATATTGACTTGTTATTCACAAACCAAGAAGGAACAAGAATTATAAGTGATTGGAAGATTCTCCCTCACTTAAATAAAAGCAACCACAATGCAATTGAATTTAACATTTCCACAAATAATATAGGCAAAATTGAAGTATTTGGATCTAGAAATTATCAACTAGTAAATTGGAAACAATTCACATTGAGGTTTGATGAAAAAATGAAAGAAAAAAGTCAATATAAAAAATGGACTATTGACCAAAAGATCAATTTTTTAAATAAACAGATTATGTATTTTCCAGAAACTAGTCAAGGAAAAGAGCAACAGCAAACAAAGAAATACAAGAACTCATTCTTCATGAAGGAAGACAGAAAACTGTTGAGAGAGGCTAGAGGGCTTCAGGAAAGGATTCAAAGACTACATAAGAATGCTCTGTCAACACAACAAACTGTTGAGGCTGATAATCTATTCCAGACCTATAAAAATTAGAGTAATAGACTCATTTGGCTTATCAGAGATAACAAAAAGAAATTATGGGAAAATTACATCCTGGATGTGAGTAGGAGTGATCCATGGGTAACCCCATATAAACTGACAGCAGAGAAAATCAGGGAGACGGAATTCTTATCAATGATAAGGCAAAACAAAGGTTATACTTTTCCCTTGGTGATACTGTTAATACCATTATGGAGGTACTCTTACCTCAGGATGATTCTGAGATGGATACCCCACTGCAGCAAGAATTGAGAAGACAAGGAGAATCAAGCATCTTCCTATGTCAAGAATATTAGTATTAACAGAAGTGATTTTCAAGAGGCAACAGGAAACCTCACAGAGAAATTAAAGAAAGCTCCTGGTATTGATGGTATCACCAATTACATCTACTATCAAATCACGGACAACCTGAGTGATTTCATTTTGAAAGTCTTTCAGGAGTCTTTGGAAACCGGCTATTTCCCCAAAATTTGGAAGGAGTCTCAAATTATCCTTTTACAAAAATCTAAAGATAAACCAAAGGAGGAGGCAAAATCTTATAGACTGATTAGTCTCCTTCCTGTTTTAGGTAAAACATTTGACAAAATCTTAAATACCAAATTAACCTCCTTCCTGGAAGATCAAAACCTGACGACTCATGTCAGTTTGGTTTTAGGAAAAAATTGTCCACTGAAGACGCTATCAAATGCCTTATGAGTGATATAGATAATCTTGGCCACTCATCTAAATATGTTTATACAATTTTTATTGATTTTATAGGAGCATTTGATAACGCAATGCTTCCTTTCCTGGTGTTACAACTCAACAAAATTAAATGTCCGAATAACTTAGCAAAGATGATAATTAGCTTTATGACAAATAGGAAAGCCACCTTCAGGTTAGGAAATTTCATCTCTACCAGAAATTTGAACAAAGGATGTACCTGGGGATCACATCATGACCCCACCTTATGAAATGTGATAATAAATGACTTGTTAGAAATTTTAAGAGAGCAAGAGTCAAGAGTGGTAGCGTATGCTGACGATCTAATGAACACGTTCGGTGGGAATTCTAGAAAGGAAATCGAAGAAATAGCAAAAGATATTGGAGAAATTTTGTCTTTGGACTGAGAAATCCAAATTAAAAATCTCACAAAAACTAAATAAATTATTTTCAAAGGAAAACTAATGAGAAATCCAGTGGTTAAGAATCAAAACAGTAATTTCAGTTTGCAAACAAATTTATTATCTAGGGATAATCTTAGATAACAAGCTAAACTTTCTAGAATATATCCAAAATCAGTCAACTAAAGCTGCAAAAATCTTCTGCAAACTTAATAGAATTGCAGCAATAAATAAATACTTTAATAAAGATTCACTTATAACAACTTACAAGGCAGCTTTTCTCCCTATAATTTTTTATAATGTTTGAATTTGGATCCATAGAATTGAACATACTCACATAGCCAGGGTCTCTCAAGCCCAGAGAGTACCGCTATTGCTCTTGACAAATGCATATAAAACCACATCTCTGGTTAGTATGAATATAATAACTGGACTTTTACCATTTACAGGGGAAATATATGTCTCTGTAGGAGCTGTCAAAAAGGAGAAACTATAAATTTGGATGGCACAGCAGTGGAACCAGGAGCTTTGGGCAAAAAATTTAGGACCATAATTTATCAAAATTTTAGCAGAAAATGGCAGCACATGTGGGATAACAGAAAATAAATTTATCCAAACTCTTCTCCCAAAAGTTACTCATAGAAATTTATCCTCTCTTCATAGATACACCATATGGTGCATCACAGGGCATGGACCCTTCAATGGAAATTTATTTAGATTTGGACTGGTTCCCACTACAGAGTGCCCCCTATGCGGAGATAAGGGAGAGACTTCTCTTCATGTTCTCTCAGAATGTCCAGGGTACTTGGACCTTCGACATGAAATTACAAAAGAATTAAATCTAGATATTAACTCTCTCCCAAGATTCCTGCAAGCTAAATACAGATGTAAAATTCTTAACGACTATTGTTACAAAATAATAGAAAGAAGACTCCTTTTTGAAAATGATGAGTAATTTTTATATTGACTTTACAGTGTATAAAAAGAATTACCCAGTTAAATTTTAGTTAGCCTTTCTTTTCTTCTTTGTATTCCCTTCTTTATATACCTTTTTGTGTTTATTCTATTTGTGTATTTTAAAAGTAAATGAAATACCACTAAGACTGTGTTACCCTGCAGAAGACTTTCGTCAATAGCAGGATGAAATATCACATCGTGGAGGAAGAAAGTGGAAGGAAGGTCCTAGTAAATGGTGTAAACATCCTTCTGTTTGTAGCAGGAACCTTCTTTCTACTGCCAAAATTGGAGTACCATCTCATCCCCAGATTGGAAGGCCTGCAGTGCCCCGAAGAGGTAAAGAGGTCAATGAAAGAAGGAACATCCAGATTAAATTTTCATTACATTCCTTATAAAACCCGTTTCAAGAAAAGTGAAAAATCAGCAAAAGACAAATGTCCAATTTGTTCATGGGTATAGAGAAATGTCACTTTCAGTGATGCAGTAAGCACCATTGACTTGGTAGATCTCTTTCCCTCTGAAACTGAATTTAATACTGGTACCCAATCATCTTATTAATTTAATTTCATAACAAGGTATTTCCTCATACCTATATTCTTCTCTGGACTAACCTATCCTTGCTCGAAATTCCATTTTTGGTTATTACACCCTCCACCCTACCCGCAGGATATTCCGGACTCTCTTCAGTCTTTGATTTTTATACCTCCCATACCATCATCTTCTCAAAATCATCAAGATCCTACATTATCAGAAAACACCTCAAACCTCAATTTGAATTATACTTATCCCAAGATTGTTAATGTGACCTTGACAAAGGCCGAGGATCCTAAATTGCTAAATCAAATTATCCAAATAATGGTTAACCGTACTGTGGATGGTGGAGGTGGCACTGTCTCGAGAGGGTATCCCTATTGAGACAACATCTCTTAGGGAGATCCTTGAGAGGATCAAAGAAAGAAGAGGAGTTACCTTTCAACTTGAATCTATGTACAAGCATTACAGATCCATATATGGTTGAGTGATCTTCAATCATTTGCTTCCATATCCTCAATGCTATATTGTATCCTATAATTAAATTTATGCCCCAAGCTTGTAAATCTATTATAATCTTTCTATCTGTAAAACACAATAGTCCTATTCTATTTTACTACACTTTATTCTTATCTCATTTTATAGTATAATATATTATTACATTATTTTACAATTTATTTATTTTATTTCAATTTATCTAATTTTATTTTACCTCATCTTAATTTTTTCTTATCCTCTTTATCCTACTGCATTTTACTTAATATAATTTCTTCTAGAATTACTTATCAATTTACCTATCTACTTTCTATCTATTTTGTATTCTATATTATTCTTTTCTTATTTTATATTGAATCTTCTACTAGTTTATTCAATAAATTACCAACAACTCCAATTAACTGTCATACTGAATACTACAGTAATCTCATCTTCCATTTTTAAAATTAATACATATTAATGTCAGTCAATGTGTAATTTTGAGCTGATGTCAAATCTTTCCTTTCCGACGAAGCAAGCTAGATAGTAGACTACACCCGCCTCCTTGTGGCTAGGGACAGGCAACATGGTCCAATGACCTGGTCATTGGATCATGGCTAAGCGGTGCTGAATCAGCTCAAACAGCAAAAGACAAAAGTACTTATAGCTTATTAATTTTTGAAAAGCCAAGTAAATAATGTTCTCGGAACTTTGGTGACTAACCTCTTGGTGTTAACTTTAAATGACAAAGGAGTAAGATACAAACTTTGCTTAGGTACTTGCTCCTAAATACAAGTAATTTACTACTTGACATGGCTGTTGATAAAATTTTTGGAAATTTGGAAATTTGTACTCAAGAAAATTAGTGACTAGTCAATTGAATTCAATTTGGTCCAGAACATCAAGTTATTTGGAAACCACAAGATAATAATAATAATTGGATGATAATTCTTATTCCAATGAAATTATCAGATTAATCACGCAATAGTAGTAATATTCATCGCCCTAGAGTGTCAACCACTCTTTGCCAAAAGGGACCATACCATTCGGGAATCGTTCTATATAATTCCCTGCCCAAGAATATAAAAGATATTATGAAATTGAATATCTTCAAATCCGCGGTTAAAAACTACCTCCTGCACCAGTGCTTCTACACTGTAAAAGAATTTATTGATTTTAACAAAAGTTAAATTCGTCTTGTGCTTTATCACGCCATTGCTGTAGTACTTTTTAAACAACTTATAACAATTTCAAAAACTATTTTCTTGCATGATTGTGTTGTCTTATGGCTCATATTAATTTAGTTTTATGTGTACTCAACATTGGCACGTTTGTGTACATAAATTCTGTAGCCCCATCCTGGCCCGGGTTTTTCTCCGGTTTTCCTTCGGGTAGAGGCGGATTTATCATACAGGTTCTCTAGGCTTTGTCTAGGGGCGGGTCTATTGTAACAATAAATCGTGAATTTAGTGTTATTTCAATTTTTAAGCACTATACTCAGAATAATCTATAGTTCGATAATAACTTACATGTAATTTTTTGCTTAAAATTACAAACATATTGACATTCTATTAGTATTATAACTCGCAGCTAACTTTTTATCTTATCTAGGAATTTTTGCTGAATTTTTTGAATCCGCCTCTGCCTTAGGGCCCTTGATCGGAATTGATGGGATGGTCCCTTGCTTGCTTCCGGAGAGTAAATTAGTTTTTTTTTTCCCTCCACGTGGTCATACGCAGTTTGTACTGTTTTTTGACAATAAATTTATTTATTTATTTATTTATTTATTAATCTACTTGAGCTAGGTTGGCAGACATTATAACTGAACAGCTGGTTCGCCACAACCAAATCAACCACAACTACTGTACAGTCTGCAAACTTAAGATTTGAGCCTATATTGTCCAAACATGCATCATGTCTCACTGGAGCTCAGTAATATGGAATTTACCCATGAGAAAAGTATTCCACTTATGTAAGTAGTTTATGGCTGAACATTTAATTCTCCACAGATTATCAATTATGTTGCAAGAAAGCTGAATAGACAATCGTCCAATTTGCAGGTCTCTTGTTCATTCCTTATACATTCCCCAGTTCCAGATTTTATGAGCATTCCTCATCATGAAAATTACCTTTGTCAAAATCCTTGTGTAAATTAATAAAATAATTATTGTTAATAATTTCATGTAATGAGGTCATGACATTAATTTTATATTTCATTGTTATTGTAGATGACCTGAGACATTATATACAATTATTAAGAATATTACACAGTTTTTTAACCCATAAGGTAACATTCATAAATTGTAAAAGAAAAATTACCATTTGATTTTACTCTCTCGAATTGTGTAATGATATCTCTCCCTGCTCCATTCTATAATTATGTAATGCTGTAATTATGTAATTAAGTAATACCTCTCATCCCCCTCTTATTAAAAGATTTTATTGCCCAAAAAGGTAGGAACAAATTCTAATACACTGACTTAAATGTTAATTCCTAAATATTCTGTGCTCTCACTGAATGGTTGAGTTCTTAAGTAACAAACTTTAAGATGAAAAGCACTTTATAAAACCTAGTGTTGTGTAATACCAAAGCTAACAATTCCTTACTCCATATACCCTCAGTATAACATAATGAAACGACATAAAAAACTCCTGGTATGAACCATGTTCTCTGGGATGCATTTCATAATTTATGGACTCTATATAGGTTTTATCAAAATGACATACCACATAGCATGAATTAAGCAAGACATTTGGTTTTTAGCACATTAAATAAATAAATAAAGAAAGAAACAAACAATACAAACAAATTTCTGTACAAACACTTTCATATTTTCAATTCCATGAAATCAAAATCTATTACGTATTTAATTAAATATTATTATTACATTTATAATTTAAATTAAAGTACTTTGGTACAACATCCATTTGGATGTTGAGTTCATGTATTTTTGTATTTTAATTGAACATGCAAAGAAGTTCTTAATCATTATCTCCAGTACTATAAACATTGAATTTAAATAATAATATTTTGCACCTTTTTGAGTCCCTATTCCATGGGTCCAGTTGACATGGCAACAGCAGCACTGCCCATGTGGAGGTCCCACTGTATGAAAAATTCACGTCTTTGTAATATCCACTTAAAACTGGATTCTTTTCATAAATACACAACATTGGTTGTGATTATGATTGAAGAAGAAATGAGTGTGTATAGTAGAATCTTATACAAGGAGACTGAAGTCTGTGATGAACCTTTCCATGTACAATCCAAAACCTCTCTTTCCCAACATCTAAATCTAAATGTATAGGAAGATAGAAGAGCAAGTTTGAATCTCAAATAAAAAAATACTGAGTTAACACTAAATAAACAATGTATTTATTTTCATATTTGTTCATTGGCCTGCAAGACCGTCATTTTCATGATGTACACAAATCTAGCTTTAGGGACACCACTCATCATTGATACAGCTGTCGCAAGAATTTATTCAACTAAATGCGTGGTTACCTCCAATTCACTTGGGTAATTTTAACATAAAAAATGCTTAAATGTCTACCCCTAAGTATAACTTCTCAATGATGCTTAATTCTTAATTGCGAGTGCGAAAACTGCATGCTATAAGCCATGCAACATAAGTTCCCCTCTGACTGCCGTGCCAAAAATGAGGGCGCTGGTGTGAAAGAGGAGGAAAATAAACCACATTCTGAAAACCTTTGTCATTCAGAACAAAAGGTCTACTAATTCAGGGCACACCTTCCAGATTTCTTCATTAACCACCGACATACAACAAAGGGGAATGTACATCAAAGTGGCAATGAAGCTGTTTTTGTGACAAGTCCAACCATCCTATTAGCAAACCCAGCCAGAGTTAGCAGGCTGGCTAGTAACTGACGGGCAAGAGTGGAGTTATGTCATGTGGCTTATATCTAACCAATGCAATTACAACTTCGCCAAAAAGAATAGAGTAGAAATTCCCGGAACGCGATTTAATAATGGACAGGATTTTGAACATAAGCGTATTGCTTCATATTATATATCTTTTTAAGAGTCCAGAGAGTAGACAGTATTATTCGTGATTATCTTGTGCAGTGTATTGGGTAAAATTAGTTGAAATGAAAAGATAAAATTAAAGCCAAATAGTTGCAAAAATGGTCTACTTCAAGTGTGGCAGACCATTTTTGCAACTATTTGGCTTTAATTTGAAACATTATTGGTTGTTGATTGAATTTTGCAAACTAATTTTGACCAATTTATTAAAATGAAATTTCTCAACTAAAACTTAGTTCAAAATAAAATCACAGCTTAGATAAACTAACATCTAATAGCAGCAGTTTTGGACTAAAATCTAAAAGCTTACTCATTAAATTTTAATGCAGAATTTCTCACACATTGCAGAACATTAAATGTTAATTTTTTAATAAACTATATTACATATTTATTAAACATTGCTGAGTTGCACTGTAGATTCTTTGAAAATTCTTTAGTTCTTAAACATTAAATCATATGTTATTATGAAGGAAGAAAATCTAGTCATTCCAATCTAAAATGATATTTTAGGATTCCAATTCATAAAAGTGTTCAGGGAAACAACATAATCAAGCCTAATCTCAAACATTCTTTTTTTTAAAATCACAAATTGAACTTTCACGTATTGTTTCAAGAAAAATTGTGTTTGATAAAATTGCTTTCTTAGTTTTAAATAACTAAATTTATTACTATTATTATTATTTTTTGCATCAGACTTATGTTCTAAATTCTTTATAATCAGATTTCTCTGAGATGTCATGTGGCAAAGCGTAACGAGCTCAGATGTTTGTATGACTTGAAAGAATCCATAACTTTATCTGCCAGATGATAAAGGAAAATGATGGTGCAAATTGCAGCCTATAACCTGCATGCACCTCTGCCAGGTTGTCACTTGTTTCTTATATTGAGGAAGTCCTGTAGTCTTATTATGTTTCACAGCCTCTCTTTCGACATTAGAATTTTATTTTAATGGAGAAATCTTGTATATACTCAAAATACAAATTTTCAAATAATTTTATATAATAGTACGTCATGGTCTCAGTCAGGGCAAGTGCCCCCTCCCTCTCCAAATCCTCAGACACCAAAAGAAAAGAAGAAGAAAAAATGGACACAAAAGTCATTAAAATTTTCCTGGTATTAATCATGTCAGGTCAATAAATTCACATGTGAATGTAACATAATTCCACTAATTTGTAATATCTTCTTGAAAATAAAATATAATAGGTGTTAATGCCACTACTTCAGCATTTTGACAAATTACCATTTGCAATATACACTTGTTGACAAATATTTGGCTAACTTCATGAGCTATTTGATCTTTGATAGGTGTTTATGTCATGTTTCAGTGTACTTATTACAGAGGTGAAATGATGTATCTACATTATTATGACAAATAAAAATAATGACTCAGAATTCAAAAAAATTTTATGTTCTGGATGATAATTTATCCCCTAATAATTCAATTATTAAAATTTTAAATCACTTATGAATGTGAGAAATGTGAAATTTACTTCCCCTTTAAATCAAGCAAGATCTTTTAGCAAAATGTCAAGACCTTGCTCCCTTTGTGTCAAAACCTGACTTTTCTGCTACATGTAAGAAATACCTATTTATTTTAGACTGAGTTAACTTCATGGACTTTCAATCACACGTTTGAAAGCTTTTAAATACACTATTTACTATCATAATATTTGTAGCTAAATAAATTTATCTGCTATAATATTTGAACACAATTATAAATTGTATTTGACATAATTATTTGGTTATGCATTTCAAACAGTGCCTATGCACTTGCTTCTTTGAGACTTCCACAAAGATCAAGAAGAGTTATATTTGATATAACATTCATTTCTTTGTGTCAATACTAATTCTCCAAATCCTAACTCTTTCCAACAGTGAAATCTCTTCTGTATACACATCGATAAAGTGTGGGCATCTCTAAAATATCTTACAAGTCAAAAAGAAATTTTGCTCTGACATTTGTGAGATACCTTTGGTGTTGTGGGACATCCAATGACACCACTCTTACAATAAAGGAGCCACATTTTTGTTTTCATCTGACAAATTCCCTACGAGTTATGGGACAAAATAACACCACCTTCATCCACAGGTGAAGAGATAATGAATGAAATTGGGAAGATTGTCTCCTCTTGCATCTAGGAGCTTCACAAAGCACAAACCATTTTAGGGTCCATGGCAGGAATATTAATGAGAATAAGATCTTTTAAATGGCAAAAAACTAGTATCTTCCTGAGCAGAAGAGGTAGACTTAGATATTGAAGGATATTAACAGAAAAAACTACCTCCTCTCCAATGAGTGTTGGTCTTAAGAGCAAGCAAGGTCTTGCTAACACAGAAAGTTAACCATGAGAATTGCTATATTCATCTGAATATAAGTATTTTTTAGAATAAAATAACTTTATTAAAAAATTATTGTATCCTCAACATAAGTAACTGGTAATGTGTATTAAATTGTTTCAAGACAAATTAAATCAGAAATGCACTGAACATAATTATTTCTCAAATATACTTGTTTTATTACAATTATTGTTGTAATACCTCTTACAGAATGTACATCAATGTTAGAAATATGAACATTGGTTTTTAAATACCACAGGCATTGTAATTGCAGTAACTTGTATTCAACAGAATTATTTTAAGAAAATAACTGGCTTATAGTATTGATTTTACTATAAACAGTGAAACAATACCTGCAATACATCTTGAAATAATAAAACACTTATTGGCCACTAAGCAACATCATCAATTTTTGCTTTTCCTATGTAGCCATAAGTATCTCACACAAACATTTTCCAAACTTATTCACAAAACAAACTGATAACTGTTTACACTGTACACTATGTATCACAAATGAATAAATATATCAGTTTTAAGAACTTACGCAGCTCTCATATGGGAGAAATTCACCAGCTACTTGACCTCTTGTATATAGAACAAGTGGTGTGTACTAGTAGGAATTTTAAGGCCTCTAACTGTCAGTTATTTTCTTGCTCCCATAAAGGCTACATTCAAACAGAACACATTAAATAAATTAACATACTTAAAATGTTTATAAGTATTCCACAAACCCTAGAGAAAATCAGCTGCCATTCAACAACAAATTTCTTTCAATGCTGATCACAAAATAAAACAACTTACTACAGGGGAAAATAGTACAGATGTGCTTTATATCTAAAATATGACAACTGGCCATATCCATTAACTGCCAATGTAATTTATATATAAAACATCATAGTAGCTTCGTACACCAATAAAGCATTTCCTCCAGTCAAACTTGGACAGTGTGTTCCTATTAAGTGATCTGGGATATGTGTTTGAAAACATGTCAGCATTTTTGGAGATTTCACAGATACTACAGCAAATTGTACATGTATGAAGAAACATTTCCAACTAACTTCAGCCCTGTGTCCGGATGGGTGTAGAAGAATTTGGGTTTCAGCCATGGTTGTAACAATCTTTGATTGTGTAATTTACATCTTGAAATTATACAACAAATGCAACATTAATTATATCAATATAAGATTAATAATTTACTTAGCAAATGTATCCATTTTCTCCGGCTGCTACATAAATGGATAGAAAATAGACAATCTAAAACATGACTACACACAGATAAGTGAAAATGGAAGTCCTGCTTCTGGGCAGCATATGATGTGAGCTCAGGTGCACCACTGTCCTGGCTCCACAATGTCCATCTCCCTGGGACACACGAAGGAAACACTTATGCATGGAGCGGCAGTAATTGTGATGGAACAAAAGTCCACATAAAGCCAGCTGCAGCTACTATACATCTTAAGAGTAAGATATCTTAAGTACAAATAAGAAAATTGAGATCAAAAGACATTTTATAACATGAAAGATTATGTGTAACTGATCGTTCTTTTTTTGTGAACATTTCTGTTTTTTTATATAACTTTTATACTATATGTTCTATTCAGTCTTAATGCATAATTCTGTCTAGTCACCTATGTTGTAGAGGTGATTGAGCTGTTTTATCGATCACTATTAATAAATTCCCCCTGATTACTGAAACACTATCGTACATCAGTAATAAACGATTCACTTCATTTTCACGTAGCACTGTACACTTGGATTCTCAAATGATCCTTGCAATACTATCATAAGTATTCATTAAATTCCTTTCTTTGAACATACAAATTCACGCACTCATGGACTATACTGTACATAATAACATTACTAGTCGTGGAATTTATCAACAATAACCTGCACAAATGTCCTGGTGTCCAAATTATTATTTGCTTCCATCAATTTCAACAACTTACCATGACAGAGCACTGGATGAAAAGTAAGTACATAATGGTCTGTGTTTTCAATTTCACCCTTTGATAGAAATAGGCCTTTTGGCACCTTAAAGAGGTTCACTGCAGTATAACCTCTAGGCAGGAACTGGAAACATTCTTTTTAAAAAGTCTGCTGTTTCTAATGAATAAAATGTTAAAAAACCTCAGTCCAACTGTAGCACTGTATCCATCTATCATTGTGGAGCATCCAACAACAAGTGCATTGGAAGAGCTGATGCAGACTGTTGATTCTTCAAATTGCCGCATAACACAAAACACAACAAAAGGATAACAGTGTTCTTGTGACATCCAGCTTGGAAGCCTAGAATTATATAGTTGGCATTGAGTTACTTTGGCATCGGATTAATGGAACAACTGTAATAATGCGTAATTCACGCAGTTTTTCACAGTCACACCAGATGACCTTCTGTTTCCATTGCAGTGGGATAGTTAAGGCCCGGGTTGAATGTAGACAACAACGGTGCTGGCAGGACGGGATGGCTGGTGTGCTGTGTCAGAGCGGTTGTCAAAGTAGGACCGTTCTGAGTCGCATGGTTGTGTTGTAATGGAGGGTTGTGAGACACAGTTACATCTGGAGGCACTATGGCTCCTCTGTGTTGAGGTCGACGAAGCGATCCTGTGTTCACTGGCTGTGGCATGTGACTAAACTCCATCTGGGGTGGATATGGTATGTATCTTGCATCAGGGGAAATATTGTAATATGCACCATCCACTGTGTGCGGAGGAGGAATATTGTTGTAATGAATTTTGTTTGCTGGAAAAAGGAAAAAAAATCAATTAACATTTTTTGATTCTATAAATGTTTATTTAAATTAAAAGGTGAGATTCAATAATTGGATGATTATATACTTGGATATACGGAAACACATATTCTTGTATTTTTAAGCGAGCCTTAATTGTTTCACATCAAAACATTTCAGGTGTTTTACATAATGACATATTTCAAAATTTATAAATTTTTCAATCATCCAAAATTGTTGTGCGTCATCTATTTCTTGTGATCTTTTTAGGTTTTTCTATATGAAGATAGAAAACTTGTCACATTTCACTTACAAATTTTGACTGTTACTTATGTGCTTGTCCTGCATTAAGAGTAATCCCATTTGGATTAATAAAAGTAAATAAATAAATATATTCAAAACATAAAAAAATCTAGAGGACATTTACTAATTGAGATAGCTAAAAGTAAATATGAAGTTTCATAACTTACTCTAAGATATAAATATTATTTGAGTAAATATTTTTTTTAGTCATGGTTTTATTGTAAATAACTAAATTTTATTTTCTAAAAAAAATTAGATATAGCCACATATTTGAATAACAAACCTTCAACAGTATGGTTATACGTGTTTCGATTCTCAGCTGGTTCTTCATGAATTGGTTTCGGTTGGTGCTGCATTTCATAAGTTGGATACTGATAGGGATATTCCATCTTGTCAATTAAATATGTGCTAGCTGCAGCTTTGGTTCCTTCCTCCTAAAAAGACAAAAAATATTTTTAAAAATTCTTTTAAAAAAATAATTGAAAAACTGAAGATAAATTATTACCAAATATTCTTGGTTGCTATCACCATTCGAATAACTTTCACTTTTCTCTGAGACAGAACTTAGAGTTTCTCCTGTGACAGTTTCATTGTAGCTACTGGGAGCATACATTTCTATTGTGGCAGATTTACTACTGCTTTGTTCACTTGCAGCTGGAAAAAAGAATTCTAATTTTATTTCAACCAATCAAATAATAGATATTTCATTTAAATAAATTATATTTGTTTTAAAATGCTAAACTTGTGTTTTTGAACTTTTTTCAATTTATTGCACACTTACAATAATAAAGAAATCAAAGCACTATTTTTTTTTCCATTTTTTAAAACATTGAAATAAGAATGCCATAAATAGCATGAGTAATATTATTTTAAAAAAATTTGGATACAATAAATCCAAATTTATTGAGGATGAAACTTTGTCAATTTGACTTCAACAAACCATATTTTGAAACTTTTTGATTTCATTTCCACGCATATTTACATGCATAATTTCTTCCTGGTGTATTTATATCTACCCTCACCCCACCCCCATTTTTGGGAATCTTTAAAAAATGTAAATTCATGGCAAAAATTCCCCTCAGAGTCCTAATAATTTCCTCATTCAGCATTATAATTATTATCCATTGTTATAGGTTGATCACATCTTGCGACAATTTTGGTATTATCAATATTAATCATATGGAAGTCTCGTCAATGGTGCACTACTAGTATCATTGTAGTATGATTGATGATTCATCGAAAAAAAGAATCATAAGCATTTTAAATCGAAAAAAGTTTTTATGTTTCAAACTACTAATTTAATATCAAATTTATTAAGAAAGAAAGTGTCCAACTCCATTATTCCATTATAGTCCTTCTGAAATCACTCCATTATTTGCTATATTTTGAAATCTCCAAGTTTTATCACTGCTCCCCCTTGATTTTTGAAAAAGGACAAACTAGAATCAAATAGAATACCAGGTGGTAGCTTTTCTTTAACTTTTCTTTGCATTTAATGAGCAAGTGAATTTTTAAGTTAGCTTGCATATTTATTATTTGGAACTGAACTTCCCAATAAACACGCCAAAAATCTTAAAATAGTGCTGCTAGATAAAGTTCCAAAATCAATTAATTGAAATTATGTTATTTTGAATTTGAAATTATGTTATTTTGAGACTTTTCTTGTTACCTTCCCTCATCCTCTTCTTTCTTTTTCTCAAAATAAAGCAAACAACCAACGCAACATTTAGGAGCACCAAAAGGGCACCAGTCACTGACACTCCTATTATCACCAGCCGTGGAATATCAGCCTTGTCTAGTAGAACATCTGGGATACTGGGCTGTGGTTCAGGTTGATCTAAAGATGAAGACAGGGTAAGAAAACCCACCTGTGAGTCTTTTGTTGGCACGTCTATGTAGACAGCAGCCTACTAGAAGCACGTTGAGAACAAGAAGAGCTGTTCCCACCACCGTGACGATTATGATGACCAGACTAGGAAGTCGCCCTTCACTACCTGACTGGTAATCTACATCCTTGCTTGATTGGAGAGAAGGAGGGGCTTCACCTGCAGTTCCCATGCAGTTAGTCACAGATCAAAGAACCAAGGAAATGAAATGGCTTGAAAGGTAAATGAAAGATTCCCAGTAAACTATTAGAGAATATTTTGCAGAAAGAAATAGAGTATTTAAGCATTTCTACACCAACCAACAATAGTGGGAAGATTTCAAAGTATGAAAAAGTAACTTCTGAACAATGGTTTAATCTTTAAATGCTCGACACCCATTTGCATAAACAACACATAAAGAAACAGAACAGAATGAGAATGAGAAATGAAATCATATGTATCATTTTCTCAAGAATTGAAAGAAATGACTGAACACTAGAGCAAAGATTTTGACATGCAGACATGAAGAAATAAATATTACAAGTCAAATATTAAAAACATCAATCTTTATTGTGAATTTTAAAGTGAATACCAAAGAAGAATCATATAATTCTTTTTCACAGAAAAGAAATTAATTAGAAGATGAAAGAAATTTATCAGCTAATTTCTCTGAATTAATGGTCTGAAAAAAAAACAACTACTTATAAGATGTTTTTATAAATTTGTACTTTGTAAGAAATTTTGCTAACATGATTTCTAGTACCTAACTATATAAAAAATATTTATTTTTTATAGTTCATAATTTAAATATGGATTTCAGATAACAGTTTTAAATAATTGAAGAAATATGATAAAACTTAAACAAGGAAATTGATCCTAGTACTTTTCAAGTATTTCTCATGAGACATACTTTCATTGAACCCTTCATTCCACACAAAAACAGAAAGCACAAGCAGCATTAAATAAATTTGATTTGAATGATTCACCAATACATACTATTGAGTTACAACCAGAAATAACATTTACGATTAATGAAAAGAAACAAACACTTTTAATTGATATGTTAAAAATGGTAATTTTTTTTTATCAAGTGGAAGAAATCCTGAATATCACTTGAGAATATCAGAAAACATTTAGTTAATGTGAAAGAAGACATTCAAACTATTTATCTACCTAGAAAAATGTCATTCACTATTGAAAATATTGTTGGAGCAAAAACGTGAACTTAAAATGTTATTTCTGGTATAATTAATTAGTAAATTATCCTATTGTTAGTAAAGAAAGATACTTATGTATTTTGTTACTCTGGAAGTAGCATCGCACATGAAAAATATACTATTTGAAATTAAATAAAATCTTAAAGCATTTAAATCATTGTATAATGTGTTTCATTTTACAATTATAATTTAACAAGAAATATTAAAAATACATTCTTATAAATTTGAAACAAAATTAAGTAATTTTACTCATTTTAGAAGTTAAAAAAAGTAGGTTTAATACTTCTAAATTTACTCACTTGATGTTTTGGCCCGCAAGATGTCTGGTAAGTATCGACTGCCTCCTAATTTATTGAAAGCCATTATGCTGATAGTGTAATCAGTTGCCATTGCCAAGCCAGTGATAATGTATGATGTGGCATTGTCATGGGTTACATCAACATAATGGTATCCCTCGTTTACATTTGTTGGGCGGTAACGTAATCTGTAAGTTGGTTCCATTCCTCCATTGAACCCTGGAACCCAAGCTACTGATACTGAATCATGAGTAACATTTGTAACTTTGAGTTCTGATGGTGGGTCAGGAGCAGAGGTAACATCCAATCGAACAGTTGTTGTTGAGAAACTAATATTATTTCTAGCCTCACATTCATACCCTCCATAATCGGATGGACGAACATATTTTACATGAAGAATTGATTCATATGTCACAAGATCCACCTAAAACAAAGAACAAATATAAATTCATTTATAGCTTTTCTTTTATGATTGTAATCAGATAATATTATGATATGAGGAATATTTTTGGCGAATGCCTCAGTGTATGTTACTGACGATGGCTGCTACGCAGCCGAAAAAGCTTTATACCAATAAAACAATGAGCAACATAGAAACGCCATTTAATTTATCATGCTTTGATAATGTTGCTAAAGATCCACAATTACCAAGCAGATAATATTATGTGATAAAACCCTTGGTATTTTAGACAAAATCTTAAACCTCAACAATTACCGTTCGGTTTTCAATCATGTATTTTTCTGTATTCCGAGGAATTGGAGAACCTTCTCTGGACCATTTGAATCGTACAGCAGGAGCACCAGATGCTCGGCACACTAAATGACCAGTGTCACCAGTATTACTAGCTGCTTTGGCAATGCTTGGTGAAGTATCGATTTCAGGTTTATCTGTGGTAAAAGACAAGAAAAAGTTTTATTAAGAAACGAGGTAAAAATAAATGACAATAATGAATATTCAGTTAACTCCACAAAGGTAAATGTAAGAGAAACTATTTTTGAATATATTGAGTAGGAATTTTGAAACTAAGTAAACAAACAAAATTATTTAATATACCAGTAATATAAAGTAAAATATATGTAGAATAAAATATTTGACCTATAATTTCTTCAACAAATGAAATCCTTACATTTAACTATGAGGTAGATAGATCTACTGGATTCATTTCCAACTTTATTGTTTGCAGTGCAAACATAAGGTCCATTATCTTCTCTTTTAGGTTTTTTCACCAGAAGATAAGAAGTATTGTTTCGGAAAGTTTTCATAGTACGTTGCTCCATTTCTCTGGCAGTGAATCCTTTGTGAGACCAAATAATGTGAGCTTCTGTTAGAGGATTGCCATCTGCAGAGCAATACAGCTGAGCATCTTCTCCAGGAGATACCATAACCATAGTAGGAGCTTCTGTGATGGTTGGAGAATCTATTAACAGGAATTGAATGTCTCATTCTATTATGTTTCATAAAGCAACAAAAGACAAAGAGGTATATAACAAAACAAACAGTTTACAGTTACAACTACCAATAGTTCATGATCATAGTTCTGAAGAATAGAAGTGTTTATTAATTGGTTTAATCTGATGAGTTTTATATGTAATTAATTTAATACTGCTCATCAATTCTACAAAGAACTCTGAGTACAAAGTTAGAATGAGATAAATAAAATAAAGATACACACAGTTAATACAGATCAGATACATACATTGAACCGTGATGTTGACAGTAACACGTGTAGAGCCTTCACTGTTAACTGCTTCACAAGTGTAGATGCCGGCATCTTCCTTACGTAAATTCGTTATATTAAGCATGGGTCCCTCGGCCACCACTCGTGTATCCTTTTTCTTTGCTGCCACATTACCATCCTTAGTCCATGTATATGCTATACTTGAGGGATTTGCCCTAGCCTGTAGAGCTATAATAAGAGGTTGCCCTTCTACTCCAACATGTGTTTCAATTGGAATGTCCTCAAAAACAGGTTTGTCTATAACAGTAATGAAATAATGACTGAAAATAACCTGTTGCATTTAGTTCATATTTTAAAAAAAATGTACAACTACTTACAATGAACGTCAAGTATAATGGCATCATTGACACTACGCTGAAGAGCTGTATTTGTAGCTTGACAAGTATACTTGACTCCATTTAACTCAGAGGTGATATCCAAATGCAATAAAATACTGGATACTTTTCCTCCATGTAAGCCAGGACGTGTCATGTTTGTAATTCCTGGTACAGCAATTCCATCTCTATACCATGACAAGACAGCTTCTGGATTACTGGAGCTTGAATCACAGGTTAGAGTGGCTCGAGATCCTGGAGTAAGCTTTTCTGGTTCTTTTCTAATTACAACATGTTCTGGAGGAACTGAGGGTAAAAAAATATTGGTTAATATGATGCAATCTTTAGAGCTCAAAGATTCTCACAAAATTTGTGAATAGAGCTGCACAAAAAAGTAATGAAAGCAATAAGATTTACCAAAAAATTCCAAACATAAAAATGAGTAAATGGTACTGAAATCCTGAAGTGAAGAATTAGTGCAAGGCATAAATAGTTAATTCCAAATAGTGTAAAATACTTACAATGAACACTCAAAGTTATAGTTTCAAAGAGAGGTATCTCAGTTGCAGAGTTTGATGCTTCACATTTGTAGATAGCTTCATTGTCTGTTACATTTGTTAAAATTGTGACTTCTGCAGAAACAGATCTATCTGTTACTTTCCGCACAGAATTAATCTATAAAAAGATGTTTATTGGATCAATTGAAGTATAGGTTTTAGATTTAAGGGAATTTTGCAAGATATAAAAAGACTGATACCTTTTTATCATTTTTGTACCAGGTAAGGGTGGCTAAAGGGTTCCCTCCAGATGAAATACAAGAGATTTTTTGAACTGTACCTGCTGGTACATTGACTCCATCAGTAAATCCATGGATAATTGGAGGTCCAGGAGGATCTGTTAAAAATAATAGATTGTGTTATCTGTTACATATTAATAATTACTGATCTAGCATAAAAATTTTCACATTAACCTTGAACTTACAGAACAAACTAAAATCTCAAGTGTAGCACACATTTCAATATACAATGGGCATGAAAAACCCAAAAATATTTCCAAAAAACTGGAGAAAAATAAATTCATATTTTGACTAGATAACATTTAATTTGATTCCTCTACTTTCTTGTAATGCGTTGTTTCTTCTACATGCATTATGCGTTATTAATTTCACTATGCGTTATTAATTTCACAATTTATTTGAGCTACTTACACAGAACATTGATAGTATGTGTACTGACAACATTTTCAGTAAGTTGCATGTTCAAACCATGACAAATAACTACAAGCGATCTTCGATTTGGTGCTATCATGACAGTTATGTTTGAAGTAGTGATTGATCCGCCCTCTGTAGATTCTATTACACGGCTTGTTGCATTGCGAACATGACGTCCACCGACCAACCATTTCACCTCAGCGGGTGGGTTACTATTTGCAGTTGTGCAAGTGAGAGGTATTAAATCACCCACTTTAGCTTCTGTAGGCCCAGATATACTGACTTGTGAAGGTGCAACTAAAAAGAAGGTACACATAAAATTATATACACTACAAAATTATTCAACAAATTCAAAAATGAAATAATATGTTTTTCATTTAGTACATGAAGCACAATTGTTTTTTGTGATGCTTATTTTATTTAATTTCTAAAGGTATATTCACTATTATTCTTGTTGAAAATTTGTGATTAATTATATGAATGTAAAACAACATTTTGTGATACAAGACTTACAAAGAACTGTTAACTGGATATCAGCTTTAAGAGGAGTAGGACTCATCACATTAGATGCCTCACATCTGTAGTGTGCTTTATTGTCACTAGCATCAGCTGTAAATGTGTACATGTTTTCTGACAGTCTCCCTGCAGTTCGATAGGCCATTCGAATTTGCTCTCCGTTCTTGTACCATATTAGTTGTGCCGGTGGGTTTCCACCTCTTGATCTGCATACTAGTTCAAGAGTTTGACCTCGTCGAATTATTTCTCCTTCTGTATAACCTTCTATGTAAGGGACTCCAGGAGGATCTAAAAATAAAATGACATAGTGAAACTTAATTTTCTTCCAATAAAGACCCATGAAGATTATTATGCTCTCCATTGTTTAATCAAATGCATGTTCATTCAATTTGGTTCTCCAACAAAATTAAGATGTATAATATTTATATACAAAAAATAGATAGTCAATTAAACTAATGGTATCATGCAGTACTCACAAAAAACACTCAGTTGCACAGTAACTCTCAAAGGCATATCCACAGGAAGCGCTTCATGTCTCGCTTCGCATGTGTAATCAGCATAGTCATCTTCAGCTGTAGGAGTAAGTTTGATGCGACTTCTCACGTCATAACGTTTTGCTCTTGATTTGTGATGAACAACTTCTGAAACTGATTCTTGTTTATCTGTGAAGAAAAAAAACCCTGTCATTTGGAGAATTTCTTAAAAAAAAACCACACACGCGCGCGCACACACACACACATGCATTAACATAATGAAAGTCAGTGTAAGCATTAGGTTTCTACAAGAGAAAATTTTTTGGAAAATTATATTAGGAAAATAAATTTTGTTTTGAAACAAAGGAAATAATTGTTTAATTTTGAGTTAGGTATTACAGGATTAATACAAAGGGCATTTTTGAGAATCCTTAACAAATCAGAAGATCTCGTATACTAGCATTGATATCAGAAAGCAGTCTGTTTTTCCATTAGATATATTGAATTGCTATGTGACAATAGATTTTAAATAGAAATTTATTTATGGTGACAAGTTATGGCTGACTGTTAAAGATAATTAAGGATATTTCTACTTTTTCAGTTTACACTGGGTAAGTTTCTTAAGACCTTTTAATAATTATTTTGCTATAGGTATCCCCATTTACTCTAATCTGGTTACTGATAACTCACCTATTTTGAGTTCAACATTTCCTCGATACCAAACAATCTTTGCAGCTGGTTTGGCATTTCTAACTTGGCACTCAAGTTCCAACTCCTGGTTTTCTTGTATTTCAATTTTTGAGTTTGGTGGATGATTAACAATCTCTATGGAAGATGGAGGAGCTAAAAATACAAATAAGGATTAGCAAACAGAAATAACTTTTCATAATACAAAAAAAAAAAAAAGTTATTATAAATGTGGAAAACTTAAGAGACCATTACATATACTAGTTTGTTATTAATTACCAGTTGAATTTTTCATCAAAAAATAAAACATAAGAGATTAATTTTCAAGTCTCTTAGAAATGACTCCCAGTTTCTCCTTTTTAATAAAAATTGAATACATACTACCAGTGTGTTTATTACTCCACCTCTTGTATCGTTTCTATCTTATTCTTTTCTGGTAAGGCATAGACTTTCCTTTGTAGTTATTAACTAGAATTTTCCAACAATAAAATCATTTAATACTGATGGTCCTGCATGAATACTAAATAATACGACCACATGACATCTTTTAATGGAAAAAATGTGGAAATTTAAGTGATAATTGAACATTTACAAGCAATATTGAACAAATTTTCTATAACGTGCATTACTTAATGTCAGTCACTCTTGTGTTACATTAGATAATGTTTTTTAAAGAGGGATAAAAATCACACTTAATATGTTTGTTAATTTTTTAATCATTTTATTCTAGAAGCAGGAGAGCAGTGTGAAACTTAAACCTACTCGCCCCTCGAAACGTAGCGACTGCAGTAAGGTCACTCTATGACAGAGATGTATTTTATCTCAGCGGCTTAATTTCCTGACATGACGTGAACCCTAGTCTTCACGCAGCCGAGGAGTCAATTTCACTGTCTGTGTGAAGTCGTCAGTACTGCAGTTGGAAGGCGATGGATAGGCAATCTCGAGACCGGAATGTGAAGTACGTATTTTGTTGCCTATTCTGCCCCTGCACAGTTCAACATTTCTTCTCCCGTACGAGCACTACCTGAAGTTATTTTACTCGACTAACTTCGCCCCAGTTCACAAAACGCTGATAAAAGCGAAGACGAATTAGTAAATACATAATACTTACAGATGACTACAAGTCGTGCGTTGGCACGGATAGCCTTGTGAAAGCGCGCTGGCCCAACTTGGCACTGGAACTCCGCGTCATCATCCAATGTGGCGTTCACGATGCGTATATTGTAGACACCATTACGTGCGTCCCCTATCACGGAGTAACGTGGATAACCTGGTATGATGCTGCTAAAACCTGGAGAATAATATTATCTCATAAACAAATTGTTGCTAGCTCCTCGTAAAACACTGAGCGCCTCGAAATATATTCGTAAATAACAAAAACAATATATTAAAATATTTTATCACCAAAGAGTTTTTAACAAACACTAAAAGTGTAATTTGAAATACAAGTGAAATGTTATTACATCACATTAAAAGTGTCGTTTAAAAACAATGGTGAGAACGAGAACTTAAAAATATTTTGATTATACTGTTAAAATTCTTATCTGCCAAGAAAACCATTAAAAGTGAGATGAAATGAAAAGAAAGGATCATTCAGACTTATGTTCGTATTATTCAGTTAAGGATGGGTTAATAAAAAAGAAAATTAAAATTAACTAATTTAGTAATTAACCTTAATTTAATTCTAGATATGAATATAAAATAAAAGACTCCGTGTTAAAATTCATTACAAATTTAATCGAACTAATCACGTTAGCTAACAAAATATTAGCCAGAAGACATGGAAATTTTCTGAGGAGTACAATTACGTTCCATGCACATCATTAGTGTATATTAATAGCGTTTTGCTGTCACAGAGAAAAAGAGGTCAAAATTTACAAAATTACATGTTAATGTATTCTATGTGATCAGTCGCCCAATTCATAAAGGTGTAAAACTTTAGGATACCTAGGAAAGTAGATCAATAGCATAAAAGCCTAAATCGTTTAAATCCCCTTCAAATCTTATTATTACAATGATACAGTATCGTGTAGAACGATGAGCGAGAAAGAGCGTTCAGACAAAGGGGCGCGAGAAGAGCTCCGTCAATGCTGGTCTTTAGATTTGGTCTGTAAGGCCGACCAGGAGATCACAGACCGACGGTCTATATTGGGCTTCTTCCTCGTGTGCAAAGTCCCGTTATTTTCTTTCCATTTACTCAGCAACCCCACCTTCTCTTCTCTTCTCTCTCCCATTCCCGATCCATCCGCATCCCGAGTCTCGATCGCCCCTCAATAATGTTATCTTATCCGCTTCACAGAGCGATCGCAGCCGTCTTCGTCCTTGTTGTCGAGTCTTTGGAATTTTCCGCTCGCTGCCGAGCAATCCCGCGAGACCAGAAGGGGTGAGTGGGGTGGGTGAGTAGGAAGCAAAGGAGGACACGGGAGAGGACCTCACGAGTATCGAAGGGGAATAGATTGTTTTACGATATTTCCCACGCCTTGTAAACAGTTCAGGCTTTTTCGAGACGCAGCCGGTGGTGACCGAGCGGGGAAAAAATGGAAAGAAAGAGGAACATATTGAGAATGAAGAGGAAAGGTAGAAGGAGGAGAAAGAATATGCTACGCATTGTTCCCAAAGGAAACGCAGAGGAAAATATTTTGTATTTCTGACATCACATTGCTCAATGTGACTTTATTTCTTTCTGATTCAGATTTGATTTGGCTTAAATGGTCACTTGAAATGTTGATGGTAGAATAAGAAAATAAAAACTGAATAAAATTTGTTGTTTCTTGGAGGTAAAATAATGAATTAAGTAAATAAGATATGAACTACTCCATGTACCCTAAATTAAGACTAAGATATGAATTGCAATTTCATTTCGTTATAAAACAAGACGAGGAAAATTAATTTATTTTTCTCTCGAAGGAGCAACGATATGAAGTTAATGATATATTTCTTTTAAAGTTTTGAACTTTACGAGCTGATTTTTCTAAATAATATTTGTATGTTCCTAAAGGACTTAAAAAAAGACAAAAACACGAAAATTTGAGATTAAAACACGTCTATTTTTTGGGAGTAAGGTTTAGGGGGGATGCTTACCCAACGCGAATCCATCCTTGGTCCACTGTACTTGCCCTGCGAGGTTGGACACCTCACACTCCATCATGGCTTCGCTGCCTTCGTGCACCTTCACGTCATGAGGTTGGATACGGAAGTACTGCTGCTGTCCACTGGCACTTGGAGCTGCAAAACATCAACATACAATCAGCAACCGTTCGTGTGTGCAGAGTATCATTCATACACGTCAAGACATATTTTGCCATGCTTCTATTTGCAAAGAAACACTTGAAAGAGATGTGACCAAATTCATCAAAGTTCACAATTATATTAAAATAATAAACGAAATATATTACAGTACGCCTAAAGTGGAATAAGACTTTACAGTTGAAATGGCTATGAGTTTTATGTATGTGTTTAACACAAATTATTTACAATATATACAATTTTTATACGACGAAAATGAAAAAGAAACGAGTTATTTGTGCGTCGATACATTACTGAATAAACAACTTGCTTTTCGCGTCTAACAAATTAGCTGTCAGTCCATCTTCCGACAGCACCCACGCACAAAAAATGATTTTAACCTTACTTCTAAATCCCGGACGAAATTACATCATAATAAATTTCATTATTCCTCCCTCCTCCCGACCTGACACTCAAATAAATCTTCAGCCGACATCGCAAATTCATCTACGCATTACCTCCTCCCAATTTCGCTTCCCTGCATCCCGGAGGCCCTCAAAACTCGAGTGCGGAGCTATGCTTTCCCCTTTCCCCGCCCTAGAACCACGGGTGCGCGTCTTTGAAAAAGGGCCCGGTGAGGAACGTGACGTAAACAGGCCTGCCATTTCTCTTCCCGCCAGCCACCGAACGGCTGACTCCGGCCCGGCAGGCGTTACCGCCGCCTTTGGAGAAGATGTTTCTTGTCCGCCGCATCAAATCTTGAGTGCGAGCGTGGTAGTAATCCAATGCAAGCGCAATCTGGAGCGGCCACCCTGCCGCTCCCTGCCCGTAGGTGGCGCGGCGGTGGGCGCCGGCGGCGGCAGCGCGGAGAGGAGCGAACGTTGGCGGAGCGGCACGCGAGTAGCGCGTAAAACGGACTGCGCGGAGATGGAAAATTACGCATTTAGCAAGTCGCATAGGAGGAAGCGAGGACGAACATGGAGAGTGCGGATGAGGCGCTGGCGTAAGCTGGATTTGCGAAACAGGGAGATGAGAGAAACGTAATCACGGAATAAATAAGAATGAGTTACAGAAAAGAATTTCTAGTGTCCTTCCACTATTTGGGACGCATGTAACGTGATTCACAACATTCACAGACATATACTGTGTAGCATAGTCGATTCTAACATAGTACTACTTGCAAGAACAATAGACGCATAAAAGAAACAGAAATCAAAGAAAGTGTTTAAACAAAAAGTAATCACGTGTGATGATAACCGTTAACCTGGACCGTGAACGACTGACTACAGGTAAGGATGAATAAGACTATCACCCACCTTATCGACTACAACTTCGATCGTATAATGAGAGAGGGAATGTGTATGCAATAGGGAAAAAGACTCAAGAGTGTGTTATATATACAGAGAAATATAAGTAATGGGTACCTCGAGGAACAGTGAAGATAGTGGAGTTCCAAATGAGGAACACAAAAAAAGAGAAAAATGAAATAAGTTAACAGAATATGTGATATACAATCGGAATAAGACAAGGACACAGAATTCTGAAAGACACGTAAAATAAAGACGATTGAATGTTATCGAATATGATGCCTGATAAAAGTTAAATTGACATTCTCATATAATATAATGTGACGAAATAGAATTAATGCCCCGAGTCAAACTCGCATAACCCAACAATCGCGCAGGTGAGCCGATTTTGATTGACCCCTATGACATAGGAATGGAATTAATGCACTTTCAATGCACGCTGTTTTACGAGACAGACATCTGGCTTTTTACCATTACCTGCAAAACACCTTTTATAGGCAAATGGATCGAGACCTTCGATTCACATTCCTGTATAGAAGATCTCGGATGAATACTCAATCCCTTCAAAAGCTTCTAGTCCCCAAACATGGCTTCAATATTTTCTGTACTAATGTCTCTATTAGGGTAGGACAGTTGTTAAACAAGTTACAGTTGATTTTCAAGTTAAGTCTTAATGAGAGTGTCGGGTTTTGCAAGTTTATAATGTTCATCTTTTATAATATACTTGATGCATACATGAAAAAATGGAACAATAATAATAAGATCCGATAGTTTAGAGACCATTAATCTAGACATGCATGGACAAAAAAATTTATTGAAATCTAATTAGATACTCTGACCCATATTGACTTCTCATATTCACATATTCATCTTCTCCGATAATATCATTCACAGTTTCACCGAAAACATTATTTGAAAAACATCTTTATTTCTAAATCTATTTACGCCTTTGGGGGAGGAGTAAAGCAAGGCACATCTTTATAGCAATTAACAAGTTCTAGAAAAAGTCTGGGTAATTAAGGGTGCAGGCACCATACGGAGAAACAAAGCAGTCAGTGCGGATAACCGCTGCTCTACAAACATGAAGGCACCATAAAAAGTCGCAGTGAATGAGAACCTTTTAGGATATTCGAAGCTTGTAGAATTCAAAACGAAAACAAGATTTCTTCGCAGGGCAGTAAATTACACGGGAAAGGAAATATATGGTAGGGGGAGAGACAGTGACAATATTATTCTTGATAACAGATGGGATACTTGTGAGAATGATATAACCCACTTAAGGAAGATGGATGGTAATGAAATGAGATCAGTGCGGGCAAATATTAAGGTGTTTGATCAATTATTGACTTCAAATCCCTGTTAACTACCAAATTCAGCATTTTTCCCCCTTCATTTTAATGATCGCAATAGAAAATGTTAAGCGTGTTATTAGCAGCGTACCTTTACAATGCTTACGATGGAGGGCGCGCGTGGCGTGGGGTGCAGGGAGTGGGATTAGAAGATGTTGACCTAACGAACTTCCACAGAAGCGAAGGGATATTCTGTAGCCGGCGAGGAAGTGGGGAGGAGATAGAGACGGGCACAGGGCGACCAATCAGGTGATGGCTGCGCCGCGGCCCCGCATTGTCTTTGTAGATTTAGGGGTCGTAAAGGAGGCAGCGACGGAGGAGGCGCGATGCGGCAGGCAGCGCACGTCCGACCTGCCGCCTTCGTCCTTGCAGCCGCCGCCGCCCCCACCGACACTGCGCCCCTGTATTGCGACATCAATACGTAATGCTGGTGCCAGCCTACCAAACGCCCCAAACGCCTACACCACTTCTCTCTCCTCAATCTTCCTCCTCCCTCTGTTCCACGTTCCCTACGCCTCTCCACCCTTTCGTACGTTGAACACAACTGACACACGTTTGTGGTGTCTGATAAATAATACGTATCATCTTTGGATTAATTATTTTACCTATTTATTACAATAAGCATCCATTTTATGCGCCGATGTTCTCATCGTAAGGTGCACTATTGTTGTGAACTATTGCGACTCATCAAAGAGAACAAGTATTTTTTAAAAATCTGAAATTTTATTTTAAAGACATTATATAGTCTCTTCTTACCACCTATTGTATTACATTAATTGATTATAGCCCACAAACACACAATTTATGCTTAAAAAATATACTTCTCAAGATTTGTTATTGCAGATGCTCCGACATTTTACAATATTGCATTAAATTATGCCTTACTTTTATACATTATATTTTATCTTTCAATTCCTCTAAAATTCACCGAAATTACTGAGGTAGAATTTACTGAGAAATGTGGAATTAACATACATACCACTTAACCTGAAAGAGTTACGCTGTTTCACAGCGTATTAATGACTTCAGGTTTCAATTAATAAGATAAATTAAAGCAATAACAAATTTACAACATTCCCATGAGCTTTAATGGTATTAAAAATTAAAAAAATTAAAAACTCCATCAACATCAAAAATTTGTCAATCGGGAGCAAAATTGAATTTAGAGTTTTTAAATATTTATCCAGCATCGACGAAAGAACGAATATTTGTGTTGGAATATTTTTTTACCAACGCAACTCACAAAAACATTGCATAAATTAAATATTAATTCGCAAACAAAAAAGTTTGTTCATATAATGTAACATTTTTCAAAACTTCGTGTAAACTTTTATGCTATCTGTATGATACGCTGTGAATAGTAATTTACTTACTTAGTTTTGTCTTAACTTTTTAGTGGATTACAATGAATACACTATTCTTGGAACCTTTACATTAACAAAACCTAATAATATGAATAGTTATTTTAAAGTGTCGATATAATATTTGGCAGTTTCTCCTCCACGATTTCGTTTACAGCTCACTATGTCCAAGAAAGACACTTAATAAATTCAATGAAACAAGAAAAGAAAACCACATATACTAATCACGAACTCTGTTCCGTCTGCTTTGTACAGATTTTGTCCTAGCTGCTCCGCACGCTTCCCCACACCAAAGAGAACTGGAGGCTAAGCGATGCTCATGGTGTCAATCAGGGAGGCTGCGATCTGCCGGTTCTAGACCAATTTGCCTCGCCTCTCGGTCACTTGCAACGAAATACTCTCGAACAGCAATGGATGTGAAATAGAGGATGAACTAGAATGATTAAAAAAACAAGGAAAGGGGACGTTAAGCTCCAAAATGTGTGTTAGATTTCCGAACCTTTTTTAGTATACATATCGCAATCTTTGTCAATTAACCTCAATACGGGACAAAATACACGGAATAATTATTTTGAAGAAAAAACAAATCAATAAATAAACTTTTGACTTGGTACTCATAATATTTCATTACACTTTATATCATTTTGCATTTCCCATCTCGCTAACTTGATAAACGTGTGAGTTATGTGTGTGTTTCAGAGAAAGAGAGAGCGAAAGAAGCAGAGGAAGGGATAAAGACTAGGGAGAAGTTGTGAAGGAGTTCAAATAAAAGGACTCAAACGACATGTTATGGAGTTGTGCACGGAAATGTTTTATGGAATACATTTGCCACCTTGTTAAAGAACCGAGAGTATGTATCATTGAGACGCGTGATGGTTACAACACAGTACGTGATAGGATTAAGAAAAATGGAATGCGAAAGCGTTGGCTGTGGCAACTTAATTTGCCTTTCAACTAGTGGCGAAAGTAATTGAACACGTTCAAATTGAATAACAGAGACGCGAATCATCCATTTTTGGAAATAGGTTTTGTGAAATGAAAGTCAACTAAGCGTTCAATTCAGTGTTATTAATTTGCGAACAGTAATAGAGGAAATTGTACTTCTGAATGAGAAGAGAGGAACAGAATCGACATGCTCGAAGAAAATCTTCAATCGTAAACTAAAAAATGTTCAACGAATTTATTTATAAACAAAAAATCTCATATAAAAAAAGTAAGCAAATTACATTTCAGTTAGCCTTTCATTATCTTGCCATAACTAACGTAAGTCAATCCTGGGTTATTCTTTTTATTTAATACTAATTTATTCTACTGTCCACCATATTTTAATGCATCCCCCAAACTTCCAATCTCTTGCATAAACTTTTCTATTTTTTTTTTGCATATTTCTTCATTTCACACATTTTCCGTGACCAACTAACTCTTCTACTAATATTGAATATTATCCGTCCTTTATCTCACTCATAAACTGCCCTCTTCGATTGCCTTATATAGGTCAATCCCACCTTATATGTTCAGCCGATTCACTTCCCGATCTACACTCATATTCATTCTCTTCCTTCTTCCCCATCCGTCGCAAGTATGTATTAACATTTCTATGCCTATGCACGTCAGTAGCGTTAGACTTTGATGAAGCAATCACTTTTGTTATTTCCTTGCTTGTTTTTTACAAAACTGTAAATTGTCCGTCCTGTTGAGTCCATTGCCCACTAGGTTCGCTAACCTGAAATATTTTTTTTGTTATTTCTTTCCTGCCCCTTCCATTTTTATAATATAGTTCTTTCCCTTTTTATTGTAATTTCATTTTAATCTCTATTATTATTAATTTTATTTTAATCTTTACAAAATGTAGGACATATTCATGTCAATGCTTACAGTTCAGTAGTTGAGACCATTATATGTCAACCACTTAATCAGTATACACCTTCTCCACCTTTTGTTCAAATTTCGCATTTATTATTCTTCCTCTCCAGATTCAACAACCGTAACAGTTTGTTTGCCGCATGCTCAATTATTTAATTTAAGGTCTTCCAAGAAACATATCCTTAAACTTACTACTAAAAACTAAAGCGGTATCTCAAGATTAGCGCCTCGTTACTGCAGCACAAGTTCCCAATTTTTTTCACCCATAACGATACGAAGGAATTTTCTGACGTCTTTAAGTAGGGTGTTCACGCAGTAATACAGAAACTATGAGTGAGAAATATCATTTTGGTCAAAATTAAGTTATCCAACTTTCCTAATCCCCGGATTTGTGACTGTGAATTGTAACACTACTTATAAAAATATTTCGACACGGCATAAAATGCTAGTAATGTCAATATCTATTTACACCGACTTCAAATCTGTACAGAAAATTCAGCACTAAGCTCCTTATCATACCCTGCTTATATGAAGATGTTGGTTTCAGTCAAACTAAAAATCCCATCGCACTTAACGCAATGGTTCGTAGAAAGAAGCAAATGGACAATAAGGATAAGACTTGAGGGAGGGGTAGTTCTTCGGGGAAATGCACCGATCATGAGACAGGAATGGTGGGGGAGCTGGTAGCTCCATTCCGCCGCAATACACCTCCTGACGACCATGTAAAGTTAACGCGGGACCGTAAAGCGACAAACAGTGGAAGCGGCTGTGGCAGCCAGTCCATTATTGACTAGAGGTAGTGCCTCTCTTGTTTCACGGTGGTCCTCAAGACAACTGGGAATGGACTGGAGAAAGAGGTCGCACGTGAGTAACAGTTCTGGCCACCGATGGTGCTTCCTAAGCACTTCTCTGTCTTCCCATGGTCCATTACACTAGTCTTCATTTCTCCCGTTCTTCTTATTAATTCTGTTACCATACCTTACTTTATAATCATCCTGTTCTAACATCAAAGATTGAAAATCCCACAAATTGCGTTTACGTTCGCTCGTGTGTTGCATCCAAGTACATCTGAAGACGGTTTCAGTTGTTTCGAAGGGATTTGTGCAAATTAAGGTTGATGCACACGAAGCTTGATAATAATGCATGATTGGAGTTTCTCAAGCAGAATTAGAAATCTACAGAAATTTGATCGCACTCAGGAGGTGATAACAGTCGTCTGATTGATTTATAAAATTAGTTGAGAGAATAAAGGAAACAATTCTTTTTCATAAATATTATTCAGGAAAAATTTATCAATAAATAGTGTAGTAAAATATTTTTCCAATTCAATAAAATTCAAATTTAAAGAAAACATTTTATGTATTCAAAAATATCTTCATTACAAACATCACATGTATTGACAAATTATTTCTTTACATAATGAATATTATTTTAAATTATTTTATTATACGTACATAAAAGAAGGAAATAATTCAAGCATTACTCTTTTTTAAAACCTTATTCCTTTAAAACCTCTAGCTTTTGTTTCATAGTTGTTAAAGCACTTTTACATGAAACTCGGTACACACACTCAATAAGAAACTATTTCGACTTTACAAGGACAATCTTGAGATGAATGAAAAACATAATGAATAACCAGACGGTTTGCAACGGTGCTTGAAAAAGTTCAGTATTTTAAGCATCTCTTTGCGTGTTTACGGGAGTCAGCAAAGCTCTACGGTTCTATGGCGTCGGTTTACAAAGAGCAATCTAGACAATTCACTTCCCTTAATAAAATTTGGCTTGAGACTAAGTCATATTCTCTTTACAAATACGTGGCGATGATGCAGTTTATTTTATTCAGTACTAGAAAAACCGTATGGCATTAAGAAAAACTAAAAAGTTAACAAATTCAAAAAAAAAAAAATCTCAAAAGTAAGTAATATATATTTTTAAATTAAATAAGACATAATGCTTTTGCGTTCATAAGACGAATTCAAAATATACATATGTCTTTGTTCATAATTATCTTTACTGCCAGGTAATGTTCGTGCCTTTCATTTTTCAAGTTGAATAACCATTATTTTGCCTACGATGCCATAATCAAAATTTAATATAGTAAGCAAGGACGTAAATCATTGAATTTATCAAAACCAATGCTTCTACCGGTAAAAAAAGTTACTACGAAATTCACATGCGACTTAACAAATAATTTAACTTAATTAAACTGGTTATTGTGACATGTCTTTTAAGGATCATATTAAATGAAACCAGCCATTCCTACTGAAATTCCGTTCTTCAATTTCATCCTCACTTATCGCTTCTGCATGCACTCTCTCCGCTATTGCCATCACCAACAGCGAGGTGGTGGTGGATGCAGCGTCACAGCTGGCGCAGTCCAGCAGACCCCCCCCGCCCCCCCCCGCTCAGTAATGTAGTGCCTCGTCATGTATCATTGTTTACAACAACGTCAGCTGTCTGCAACCAGCGCCGTTGTAACAGCAACTTTCGCATTCGACTCTACTTTAGCTGCAATGACCAATAGTGTAGTCAACAGTCCCTCCGTCTAGGTCGCAACCACGTCTCTATCATCACACGCTCGTCCTTTTTTGTAGTTGTCTCCTAATTTTGATTCCATCCAGGAGAAGTCGTAGTCATGACTGTTTCTACGCGCACAAACCCTCAGCTGTTCTTCTCTTCCTTACCTTTCTACATCATCTCCCAAGATACATAGCAGTACCACCCCAGATTACATCCTAAACTTATTTTCAATACTGTACACCTTGAATGTCTTCATTTAAATATTCCTAAATTCCTCACAACTGAGAGATAAACTATAGTATTTCATACCTTCAACAACAATTTAAAGGAGTTTTAAAATAAAATATTCATTTGAAGGAATAAAATATTTCTAATATTTTATTCAAATTCTTGGAGTTGGGAATAATAATTTCATTCAAAATTTGAAAGTGAAAGTCTGTTTTCAAATCTTAAAAAAATATTCTTAATAAAAGAGAAAAAATGGAATTTTTGAGGAACGAACCATGACGAAGACTAAGCGAATCGAGGAGAACTTTACAAAACATAGTGTGTTAGAGAGGCACATGCAAAAGTTGATCATCAGAAAATGGTACAAAAAAAACCAAAGTACAACGTTCTCATGAACCGGGTCACATCTCCCGTTCGCGTAACAAACAGCACCCCGTTCCTTTACCTTCAAGCTCTTAGGTGCGCGTCAGTGATCAGTATTCAGCTTGGTATTCGTAATTGGCACTTAGGGTGCACTGAGGTGAAGACCACACAGCGGCCGAAGCCATTGTTTGACCGAGCGGAAATGAATCCCGGCTTACTGAGACTGATACGCCTCTGGGGTGGAGACACTCCACTCACAAAAGGCGGACCTCGAAAGCGAGGAGGGATATGGGGAGGATAGACGGAGATGAGGGAATGTGATAATTGTAAATGGTGATCTAAACAAGACATTATACTCTGAGAAATCAAAAACAAACATGAGGAAGAGCGCACAATTTCATCAAATCAAACAATTATTTTCTCAGAGATTAACATAAAAACAGAAGGATGCCATGGTTGATCCCAATATTACAATATCAGAGAAGTAACACGAATCTCGAACCATTTCAGCAAAATAGATTTAACTGAGATTTCAATAGCGTTATGGATAAAAACCGACAATACATTAGAAGCACACGACTGACGAATGAGAGAAGGGAAACTAATTTGAAAGCATGTGAATTTCAAGCATCCAATCGGCAGCAAGGAAAGCAAAACAGTCTATAGAAGATGGGTAGGGGAAAGCCACAATCGAAGCTACAGCGAGTTCCACGATAATTCCGAACGGACCGGAGGAAATCCTCGTGTGTTGGGGAATATGTTCTCTCATTAGCGAGACGGTACGCAGAGAACGCGGGTGGAGGCACTTGTGCGGCAGTTGCATGGATGGAACCCCGGGTGGTGTCCTTGTCCTGCGCATAGAGGGCGCTCCCCGATGAGAGTGGAGTCGATTATTACATCGACTACCTGTTAGTTCCTTCCGCGCGAACGACGTTATGAAGTAACACTGATGAAATAAAAGGACGAGAACACATTGTACAACAACGGATACCAAATTAAGGAGCTTTCGAACTAATTGCTTCTCGATACGCAGTTTGTACTGTTTTTTGACAATAAATTTATTATTATTAAAAAAAAAGATACCGAAAACGATAATTCTGAAACGACTAAATAATAACTATAATTAAATGTGTTAGGATGAAATTAGAGTAAATTTTACTGATTAATCCTTGTCCTAAAAGAATTGATATGATACAAGACAGTTAAGTATCAAAATTGATACAAGATGAGCAGACTCATAAGTTATTAAAACATCTGCCTCACAAATCTCGAACGCGATTTCAAAGTCGTCCGTCTAAATAAAGAAACGCGACCACGCAAACCAAACGTAATTTTGCTCCAAGCGTACCCAAAATCCCTTTTCCAAACACACCAATATAATTTACTACTCGGCACAGAATCTAAACAACATAGTCTCCACTCGGATCCCTCAGACTTAACGGAAGAGCACACTTGAAGCACGCAGGCTGCCATGCAATGAGAGGAGCATGCGATTCAGAGAGCCGCCGCTTCCCTAATAAACAGCGGGGCGGTTTGTCTCCGCCGGGACGGAATTGTCCCGAGATTGGTTTGTGGCAGCATGGGCGACGTAGCGATGCGCTTCCGCTTAATTCACGGGACGAAGCACTCAAAGACCAGGAAAGAACGGAACTATCAATACGTGTCGGAGAAGAATCGACGATATTGGCTACATAATCAAATAGTGATAATGACAAAATGAGAAGGATAAACTGCGATAAAAAACGTGTTGGATTTGGGGATGGAATGTTAATGAGGAGGTGTCCAACATGTGGATACGATTCGATGGCTTCGTGCCAGTACCATATGTCGATGGTGTGGATGTGGAGGACGTTTCGTTGCTGATGTCAGCGGCGATGGAGGCGGCGAGAAAGTGCGAAGAAGGGAGAGAGAGAGAGCAGAAGTGCCAGGGTGCGTTTCGTGTAATTACTGGCTGCAGACCGGTTATAAATTGTTGGGGCGACCTCGAGCGTCGGGTCGGAATTCCGGAGCGAGGCCCTGTGCCGTGCCGCCCTCACATGATCGCCCTCACCCCTCCTTTGCCATCGCCGCCGCTGCCGCTGCCTCTGCCACCGCCACCGCCGCAGACGCTCCGCGCGGACCGATAAGACCCATGAACTGTTCAGACAAACTGACTCACGGTCACAAATCTCGAATCCAACATCCGCAAACCCCGTTCAGAGGAGATGAGTGTGGAAGCAGAGTGGGAGGGACAACATAAGAATCAAAGGTTGAAGCGGGATTTGTCGTGTGGGTGCTTTTTATCGATGAAAGTGATGTGCCTTCTTTCATGTCATAGTTTATGTACTTATTTATGAGGTCTAAATTATCTCAATACATAATTTAAATTTGTAGTTTAAAAGTATAATACATGTTAAAAAATAATTTACGTCCTTCAAAATAACAAAAACTAAAAATGAATTAAAAATGGAGATAACGAGTACAATTTAATTACAAAACATTCTATAAATAAAACGTACAAGAAAATATATATTAAGACAATATTATAAAAGTTAAAGTTACACGCCATTTTTACTTCGTACGTGTAACATGTAACATTATCACGAAATGAAGTCGAGTAATTCAGAAATATTCTTGTAACTAAATTCATCCTTCAATTATCAAAAAGTAGCGATAAAATAATCATTTGAAAACATCCAACAACCTCATTCTTAATAATTCAATGGTGATTTTTTTCACCGTAACGTTCTAGGATGCTTCCTTCTGATATGTTATCTAAGACATACGAAAGACTAATTATTTGTAAAAAATGTGAAAAGGTCATTTTGCGAGCTATGGAGCGAACGCGTTAGAGCAGAGTTGGCGCTTTTGACGGGGCATGTGGGTGGCAAATGATCATTGAGAGCAATTTATCGCCGACCGCCAATATCAACTAAAATTGGGTCGCGCGCACTGCCAGTTAAAATGATGAAGTAAACGAGTTAGGTGGCGTAAAACTGGCGGAAAAACGTTGCAGATAAATACAGCACGAGCTAATGTGGCAACCGCGACCCGTGAGAGCTGTCGAGGGCAATCGCACGCTCAGAGCGGTTCTCTGGTGGATATTACGCCGGAGGGTATGTCATTACTTCATTTTTTGTTCATAACTATATATTTACCACCACTCAACTTTTTATAAAAAACTGACAATAATATTACAACAACAAATGAATACAATGAAGTGTCCCACTACATTGGTTCTTGAATATCGTATAATGTCACCGAAATATGTAATAAACTTCTATCGATTTCTCCAGTACTCAGGTAATGATACGCGATATCCATAAATTATGTTCAATGGCAAAATTCATTTAAATGATCAAGATCAAATTTAACCTATTCCCTTCTTAAATAATTTCTTTTACGAAACAACTTTTCAGTTTTTATTTATAAATATGGAATAAAAATATTTATGGATATTATCTTTATTTTGCTTGATGTTCAGATGCAAGTGATGATGAACACAAAGAATATTCTAAATACCCTATCTTCATTCTGCAAGAAAATTTCTTTTGCTACCCCTGTAGATTCGTTCATTAGGTCACCCCCTCTTCCTAGAACGGCGGCGGAGGCAGAAGGCCGAACCGAAGCGGTCTCCAACGAGATGTGCGAGCGCCCCTGCGAGGTAGGCAACCCGCGCTTCATTAGAGCTCGCCGCACTATTTCACGCCGCGCGCGGCTCCTGACTGCACTTTGCTCAGGAGACTAGAGGTCCGCTACGAGGTTGGAGGAGTGTGAGTTTACTGTTCGGGTTGAGGAACATCGAAGGGATCGAGGTAAATGGACAAAGAAAGGATTTCTGAACAAGGTTGAAAAAAAAGGTGTTACGTAGAGATAGAAACAATAATAAAATTAATCGAAAAACGATTAACAAAGTTTAAGACGTTTAACACAAAACTTCTTATAATACATATGAAAGTTATATTAAGTTTACATATAAGAGGATATATAGAAATACACATTAAACTACTCGTACAGTAGACTCCCGATTTTAGGCAACTCGATATTCGGTGAAATGGATTATTGACAATTTTCAAGGTAACGCTTTAATTTTTTGTATATCGGAACTTACCGTATAAAAATTTGGGTTCTTATTGAATTTAATTTTAAAAAACATTGATTTATTTATCACATTTTCATGAAAATGAGTAACAGTAGTAATATCCTATAGATTTCCAGGGAAATTTAACATGGTATACGATAAAATATTAAATATCTTGAAATGGAATTGAATTTTGGAACTGGCTATTATATAGCGTATGTTCTGTAGCTTATCGGCGACCGCCGAGCTGCTAATTATTACCATAAATAGAGAGTCTACTGTATCATGATACCAAAATATGTATGATACAGCATGATATCTGCACAAAATGCAGCATGCTCTTGCAAGCGTAACTGAACCGTAGAAAAAGGAATACATCAAACACCATTGTAAGTATTCAAAAGCACAATAGGAAATACAATCGTGACAGCGAGAGACAACAGAATCTAGAAAGGGAAGAGAAAAAGGCAATGGACCAGAGAGACGTAGCCTCCGTGCTCATGAACGTTATTTCGGTTGGCATGCAACGGCACCGCTCGCAAATCCAGCGGTCGCGCTGGAGCAATGAGATAGCTTCGGGGGTGGGTGACTGACGAGTCCACAATACGCTCTCATTAACACTCGGACTCAGCTTTTGCGTTTGAGATGGCGACTGAGGAATATGAGAGTAGGTACGAAACGGATAATGCTTGCTAGTACCAAGCATCAAATTATATTCGCTCTAAGGCACGTGTCCTAATTCATAAATTGTTTCCAGGTAGCGATGAAAGCAATGATAAGATTCATTGTTCAAATACCGTATTGGAAATATTTTTTAAATTCATTTTGTCTACATGGTACACTAATACTGATTTTTCTTCATTCACAAAACTTTTCACCGTAGATGTTCCTAGGTAGTTCTTGGGTTCTGATGATTCATTTGCGTATAATCATCTTCTGTTTTCTCGTTTACTTATATGATGAAAGGTTTGCATAAATTAATAATTTAGTTATATGATTTTGAAATAACTTTTAGACATGCCCCAGGGTTCTCAGAACCACATCTTTTGTACATATCCCCCAACAAATTTAAGGTAACACATATCAGAGTAACAAAATAATTTAACTTACTCATGTCTACACAAAACATGTATTATTTGGAAACGCCTAAATAAAAGAGGTATGGCATCACGAAATATATCATATACAAAGAAAGTATTTTTTCGAATTATTGGTGGATTGTGAATGTGAAAAGTACAAAGCATATTCAAACGTAACAAATTTAATGTGTGTGCAATACAACCACCCATGTGGTAAATGTCAACCCTAAGTAACACCAGCGTTTTCTCGTTTCCCTCTTTTACCTCTCCAATAATGAGAGCGGAGAACAAGCGTGGGAGTCGAAGTGAAACGTCGAGAGCGCGACAGACGGCGTCGAACGTGCGTCCTTCGGCGATTTATGCTGCGGGGAGCAGCACGGCACGAGCGACGGGTAGCGGCGAAGGGGAGGGAGGCAGCACGAACGCCTGCCGCGGGCAGGAACACGCGCCACGCTGAGTTACGGGGACGGTAATGCGAGGCGAGGAGTCGCTCGCGGGCATCGATTAGGATTTAACCGCCAAGTGACGTCACCTTACTCTCTCTCCCGGCGACACACACTGTGAGGGCACGTACTCCCAGACTGCTTCGGGGTTCTAAGAGGTGATGCGTGGGCGGCGATGTGGGATGCAGCTAGCTAGATGAGGGTAGGGGATGTTAAGGTGTCTTGGTGGAAGCAGCAAGCTTCATATCGAATGGGTCAGTTGATTTGTCGTATGAACGTTCACGGGATTCATTCGATGGATTTAATTTTTGTGAGAGATGAATATCGGTGCATCAGAGGGACGGTGACTATATTTTTCACCCCAAATTATAATTGAACAGCTGAAACAAGTCATAACAGTATATCTAAAACATTAAATAAAATTACGTATTTTATTTGTGTGTAATGAAAATAGCGACATAATTATTTTTAATTATTTCTCCTAAAACACACGGAATACCAAGATTTTTTGAAAAAGAAGAGCGTACTTGACTGACGTTGTTGTAAAAAGTTATAAAAAAGAATGCTAATTGAAACTACTCACACCCGAAAAAGTTGTTTGCCTTATTCTGATGTCGCGTAAAACAATCTCATAATTTGATTAAATACAATTTCTCTTTCTATTCCCATTATACTACACAACACAAGATGTCGTAAAAGTAGGCGCGGAGAAAACGAGATGTCTGCTGTCGTGCAGGCTTCATTTCGCCGTCCAACTCCGTCCGGGGGATTCCCATGCAAATACCTTTCTTGTGTCAGAATACAAACAAGTTTTGCAGTCCCCCGTATCCGCGTGCGACGGACGGGAAAGGGATGAAGCGACAGGGGCGACAGGGTGGCAGAGGATCTTCGGCACAACGGGCCCAGCCGGCGCGGCGTCGCTTCGGTGTGGGTGGAAGAAGGGACGAACGGACGGACGGACGTAAGACTCGCAGGCGGTAGAGACAGGAATAAGGGTATGACAGAACTTCACAAACTCGTACTTTGAAACTGCAATCTCACCCTCCTCTGTTGCGTCGCTTTATCCCTTGTCTTATCCAGTACATGTTTTTCTCGTTCCTCAGGTCTCTGGCGTCTGGTACTCCTTCATCACACCGACCAAGTCCAAGTTGTATTTCTCCAATCACGAAGTTACATGAAATTCATCTCATACTTGTGTCACTTTCATGAAGAGTGTACGATTAGAAAACTTAAATCACAGGAAATAACGGTAGGGTGACTTAAGGTCTGGTCATATGTGACATGAAACATAACTTATATTAACATTGAACGACGTTACAAGTAAACAAAACTTATCATAAATGAGAGGTCTTAACCATACTATTTTTCCTTAAATTTATGTAGTGTTAAGAAAAGAGAATTAGATTATACGTCATATCGCTGTTCAAACCGAAAAGATAAATTAAAGAAAGGAAAACTGAAGACAATGTAATTGTATCAGAGGAACCTAGCAGTTGACCAAATGAAGAGAATTATATAATGACCCAGCCGAAGAAAAGTCAGGTGTTAGCAAATTCGCGTACCTCAGTTTTTAATAGTTTAGCTAAGTTGTTATCGGCTCGAAAATAATCACAGAGGTCGTGAGAAATTCTATAAAGAATAATATTCGTCCCGATAAAAAAGCTATGACAATAAAAAGAAGCGTAAAAAACTGTCAAACATTTACTTTGTAATAACGGTTGGTAGTTACTTCCGCCCCAATTATAAAACAAATTAACTTCTCTTATACATTTAAGAGTCAATCCCAGAGGAAAATAAACCCCACAGATACTGAGAGAATTTAACGAGTTTTCTTCTTCGCAAGAGAACAAGTAATATGCATATGCTATGCAACAAGAAAACAATGCATATAAATGGAGCAAAATACGTAAAAAAATCGTCAAAATATTGCCGTATTCCGGCATGTTGACATAGTTTATACGAATTCCTTTTTGCTCGTCGGTTATTTAGTGATAGGTTTTTCAAACCAAGCCAGTCTTCGCAAAAAATTTTATACATATTTATACATATATGCAAAATATTTGGAAACACTAATTCCAAAAAAAAAGTAAATCATGAGTTAATCTTTCGTGAAAAAATACATAATGATATGAAAAACTTCATTATTTAACTTTTAAAAACATTACATTTGGTAGTATTTGGAAATAAGAATGAAACCATTCTATTTCATTATTTCGATGACTAGGTAAAATTTAAAAAGAATGTATTAACAGCTTTCAATAGTCACACAAAATTGAATAATATTTCGGTAAATTGTAAATGTGTATCCATTAGAACGAGGCAAAGAATGTAGTACACGGTTAAGTCTAAAAACTTTCTCGTTCATTCTTTGAACAAAGGAGCGAAGAGAGGAAATTAAAGTGGGAGCAAACGAGTTGATAAATTCACAAGAATTTCCACTCACGCCTTACATTAAGTAAACCTGTGACAAATCTCGACACTTGCCCCACAGCCGTATGGTATTCATAAAACTTAATATTATTTATGTCGCTTATTAACAAAGTTCCAGAAACTTAATTAACAAAATTCCAGCAAAGTCCATCACGAAAACACTTCTGCTAACATTCTGATTCCACTTCAACCTAGAATTCTGCACACTTTATACAGCGCCAAACATAACACTTGCATTAAATGTAAAAAGCATATCCAAAAACTACACACACAAAATCTAGGGGCATAAAGTACATTTTAAAGAGAAGTAAATTCCAACGAATTCAGAAAACATCATAAAGTCTTGGAACTACTGCCCGTAAAATTTTCAACGGATATGGGATATGGGTGTTATTTAGTAAGTTATAAAACTAGGGATTATTTTAAGAAGGAAGATAGGAGAAAGAACGAATAGTACACTTTTTCTCAGTGTCATATCATCACCACATCAGCACCGCCAACATACTGCTTTCACTTCCAGGCTTATGACTTCTCTCAAAAAGGACTTGTACTCCGTTGTCAGCGAGTGAGGCGCTCGTTACTTTGAGCAAATGGAAACAAGGTGCTCACAAGCGTATTAATTACGCGAACATGAATACAGATGATGGCACCACGGTCTCTCCGCCTCCATCGTCACATGTCCGACGACGCGACGGAAGGAAGCACGAAGAGGAAGGGAAACAAATGAACAGAAGAGGGAGCAAGAGATCTCTCGTGATAAAAGCGGGCGAGAAATTTATTCTTTTACACACCTAGTCGATTTTCCCGTCGAGCACAATGCATTCATCACGGAATTAATTCGGCAAGCAGTCTCTTGTAAGCGCACATAATGACGGCGAGTACATGCTTTTATCCGCGCCAGATGCTCAAAGCTAATAAACCACCATTAAAAACTATATTAATTTATTTTATTTAGAAACTCTCTTTGCAAAATCGTACTTATTCATCCCGAGTAACTGGGGGAATATTCAAACAACGAAAAAATTACCACAGAGGCACTAACAATCGCTGGATAACACGCAATAGTGTAGTGCAAATAAAAAAGGGATACGTAGGGATAAACGGCAACGTAGGGATAAAAAAGGATAAAAACGCTGGATCACGTACAATACGTGGAAAGTAGAATATTTGTTCAGATGAATGTAGGATTATACGATTCGAAGAGGCTACTCTTTTACTTTAAATACGCAGTTTATCGAGTTGTGGGCGTTTATAATAAGCGAAAAATATTTACTTGAGAAAGGTAAGTGCATTAGTTACATAGACACGGGGAAACATAAGAAGTAAAAAATAATTCAGACTGATATATTGAAATAACTTTTCAAACATACATGGTGCACCCAAATAAATATAGGAAAGTATAATGACGATTAAGACAGACAATGAACAAAACATTGACAAAATTTATTCCTCGGAAAAAAAATTTTCTGTGACAAACGTAAAAACATAATGAACTTGATACAATAACTTAATACAAATTTAAAACAACAAAATATGTGTTTGTCTCGTCACAAAATAACCGGGTGACAATACTAGAACAAAATAAAAGATCTTTGGAATAAATCTGACAGGCAGTTTGGGAGAGAACCTCGGTGACTGTAGCTATTGGCAAAACCAACGAAAGGCGAGCAACAGTGGACACAGGTGAGCATTCGAAAACAACTTTGAGCGAAGAAGAGAGCGCGGGGAGAGAGAGAAGCGAAGCGGTCAGCTCCGCGACATCCCAAAGGCGAAGTGAGCAGTCCGGGGCAGGACACTGAACACTTCTGCAGAGCACTGAACGGACAGGAGCCATCGTCTAATGCGATTTCCACTCGGTTCTTCCTTCTCCGCAATAGGTTACGTAATTCCGGCGAAAAAGAGCGAAACGGCGGGCGCCGCCAGCACCGTATGCATATTCATGCGAGAGTAGCACTTTGAAAAAAAGGAAAATGGACGAAGAAGGAAGGGGAAAGAGGAAAAAATTTAAACACGCCGTATCGGCTGCTTAATATGTATTGTTTAAAAGAACCGCGCGCAATTTGGTTTGCATCGATCCGCGGGGAGTTGCCCCTTGGCTGCATAGTGCTCCAGGACCTGGCGCTGACTAGCGGCAATGCAATAAACCTCATTCCTAATTGTGCGCTGTCTTCGGGTATTAGAGAAATTCACATACATTAATGCATCGTGAAAAGGATTTGAATTTTTGGTAATGTGTTTAGATCATAAAAATATGTTTATAATAAAAAATACAAATAGTAAATAATAATGAATAAGGACTAGATTTTTAATTTTCTTCGAGTTACAGTTTATGTTCGATTACACAACAGATAAACACTTCCGAGAAGCTTTTAGTGATAACATTTCAAACAAAAGTTTGGAGCAAAAATTAAATATTGTATGTTGCTTTAACGTACAGTCAGTAAGTATTAATTATCAGTATTTAAATATTTTATCGTTGATATTTGATAGTAAAATGTAAATTAAGGTTCATTCAATATTTTGATTCGCCCAAATTGTTATAAATAATGAAAATGCAATGCTGTATCCTAAAACACTCAGCGACACGTTACAGTGAATAAAATACACCAGAGTAATTAATTAAGAGTAAAAAGAACTCAGATTTATTTCACTTAATTTTACAATACATCATTCACTCTAAAACCACCTTTGGTTCTAGATAGCAATCTCCTTTTCATTTTGTACCGTGCTGTCAAGGGATTAAAATTGTTAAAATCTTCGCTTGAAATTGACATAAATATACATGTAACATCAAGAAATTTGATTCTTCCACGGGTTTGAAGAGTTCTTGTTTTACTGAGGGCTGGGGAGGAGTTTTAGAATACTTTGTTCTCAGACAACCCATACAAATGATAGTATTAAATCATAAAATCTCCACGTACTCAAAAGAAGCGCATGAAAGTTGAAGATTGTCTAAATCATAGAGAATCGATGCAAAAGTAAAAAAAAATCGCCCATTACTTTCTGTTTCTGTGGGAAGAAGGAAGCGCCAGATGATTAACATGCAAAGAGGTTATTTCCGAAACGATAGTGTAATACCGTTAAGTTTAAAAACTTGTGTTAAGATTCTTAACCCCTGGAAGTAATTATTGAAGTTAACAGCGCACAGCTCTCTCTCTCTCTCTCTCAGCGTGCCAACGCCTACCCTGCCTCTTTTGCTACCCCCGGGGAATTTCATACCCTCTGCGTATTCGCCGCATCTTTTACGGCTTAATCATTCATCCGAGTATAACCCCTATCCCTTCTGAAGTCAGACCTCCACTTCCACACATTGCCAGAGAAAGCCCTAAAGCTCAGAAATGTAGCGTTTGAGTAGGGCAATTTGAAAAAAAGGAGAGAAGCATCAACAAGGGCCATCATTAAGTAATTTATTAGCGCTGTGAACGTGAACTTTTTAAGAGAGAGAGAGAAAGTGGTCATCCCATCGAGGCTAAAGGGTTCGAAAAATTGTTCAAAGTGTAATGCTCAAAAAAACTCTTTACCAATAGAGGAAAGCTATGTCTTCCATTACCACAATATTAAGAAATCGAGTGACGTAAAAAACGTGCACGGAGAAAATGAGATAACATGAAATTATTACCAAGGAAAAATTAACATCTCAAGGCCTATATAAATCAAAAATTTATTCGCGTAATAATTAAAAAAATAGATTCATAGTTGGGATGTACGAGTTTGTTTTAATACTTATCCGAGTTACGTATTCCCGCATTATGCTTTATAAACAAAACATATTAAAATAAATGAACCCAAATATTTGTAAATGAACTTCCAATACGTTCCCAATCAACGCGCTATTAAAACTTATGCCGTTATAACAGAAAATTAAACAACTCCCCCCATATCCACAGTCTCATTTATTATCCAACCGAACACACATTTCCATATATTAGCATAGCCCGCAAATAGAGCTGTATTTGTAATAAAAATCCCACGCAGGCGATGAGGGCAGAAGATCCGTGAGATCTGACGCCCGAACGCAGCAGATCCCGTCTGTGGGCGAAAGCGAGGGCTGGGGAGGCGGAGGCCGATTTTCCGCCCCGCGAATCCTTTCCCGCCCAACCCTTCGCTACCCTTCGGTGCAGCTCCGTGCGCTCACAAAAGCGCGAGCAGAGAAGAAGAAGGGCGGAAACTTTCTTTCTCGCTGACGGTAAGAAAAGAGGCGGTGCCCGCGGCCGCCGCCGCCGTCGCTGCGCTGCTTCCGCTCCTGTCCCAGTCTACGATCAGCCCCCGCTCCTCCACATACACTGAAACCGTAGTCTTCCTCCAGCTCAAGTTCACTCTTCCACCGCAATTGCATCTTCTGCATAAACTGAAAGAGATCCTTTGCTCCGGGGAAATTCACATACGCCTTTCCGCCAATAAAAGTCCTGTGACATAGTATCGAAGCATTTTCTTCGTGTTTTACCTTTACTCAGTTGACTGTTGATGGTATAATCATTATTTATTGATTCATTTATTGTTTTTTGATGTGGCGAGTTTCAAACCATGTGGTCTGCTCTTCCACCTAACCTTATAATTTGCGGGAAGAAATTGGGAAGGAGATATATTGGGTCAATGGGGAACACACGATGTGTGTCTGGAGTACACACGGAAACCTCAACTAGTTCGACCGAGAGAGGCATCGAACCCTTCCTCTCCCCTCAACTGTACGTTGGGAGCAAAGATGCTACAATTATACCTCCGCTGTTGGTTCTTAGGAGGAAAATACATATCTGACAAATATTCCCCGTTCTTCTTTAGTACTCTAGTAAAAATATTCCTCTTCGTATTCCTTACTCTTGTTTCTTTGGGGATTCATTTTTCTTTTCTTCAGTCTTCGTTACCTTCCCGCAATTTCGTTTCATTCGATCCTTGCTTCTTGTCGTTGGCTTCGAGCTTTGCGGATTGAACGAAGGAACGGTTGAGCGAGCACGTGAACGCTCTTACCACTGCCTTCGAAGGTTCACGAAAGTTCGCAAATTTCTCGCCAGGCTCTTGCTAGGGTCTCGCCAGGTCTCTCTTCTCCATCCCTTTCGCTGTTAGGTCGCAGTGTGTTCTACGAAACGGCTTCTTGTGCTCACCACATAGCACTGCACCTCAGCTGAAGATGCGTTTGCGTGTTGAAGGTAGGCTACAACGATTCTACTCGACACGTAATAGATGCTAGTAAAGATGGAACTAGAATGTTTCCTCAGCGTTTCACAACGTGATTTCCTCTCCCAATTATTACGCTCACACGAATTGCAAAAATAAAGTTGAAACTAATTCTTTTAAGTCCTGCAAGTCAACCAATATAATACCAAAAAGACTACACTTAATTGACGCAAATACATTTCGCATCTTATTGCAATACACACGATATTCATGTGTGTAATTTGCCTCAACGCAATTCCCCCACAGATTACGCTCACAGTTCGTAGCAAATTATGATCGAAATAAAACTGTCCCCGATGGAAACATGCCAATGAAACATTCATATTTATTAATTAATTTGTTCTCAAAATACACATTGTGTATTTTCCGGTAACTTAATTACGTTCACCGAGTGGGGATGCCGGGAATAGTAACAACGGTTTTGTGTGCAGTCATAACTTCGAGTGTTTAAACCACTGATTGAATTTAAAGCAATTTCCTGCGCTATTCCCATAAGAAAATATCACGTCCTCTCATTACAGAGCAAATTAGAAATTGTTTAGAAATCGCTATTATATACTATATAGACCATAATATATTTTAATATTTTAACAAGGTTCAACTTTTCAAAACTTTTCATAACGAAGAAGGGTATGTATTATTCATGTACAAATAATAATATCTAAAATTGCGTTTAAGATGTGCTCATTTTCACAACAACGAATTCTTCGACACCAAGTTAAGAAAATTAACTCAAGTCCAATATAAGAATATTTAATCTTTTTTTGTTTGCTAGCTAAAATAATTCATGCTCTAATCCCGTGAAAGTACTTTATTATATTTCGTCCTTATACAATTCAAGATCATATCCAACAACATTGACGAATACAAAAACTTTTCAAAACTTACCAAAATGTATTGTTCACATTATATCATTATAATGAAACCCGAAATACTAGAATGTCATAAAATGATGCTCACATTTAAAAACATATATATACTAGTTTCGTGTGATATCATCATTTATCACCAATCATGTCGTTATAATCAATATATAATAATCAATATCGTTGCCAATCCAAATCAAGCTTACTTTACAATTATTTTTGCCGTAAGTAATCTGTATCCTGGAAGTTATTGGTCACCACTGCGTTTGCAACTACTCAATGTAACTTTAAATGATCGGGATCCTCTCATTCTCATAAATCGTTACCCGGAGGCAGAGCGAGACCTTGGCGAGCCAGGGAATTTTTAGAACGTCAAAATGCAACTTCGAATGTTCAGTGAGGCCACCTAACTGGCTGTCGGCTCTAAAAGCGGATGCGCACGATCAGACTCTTGCTAGCCTTGTGTTGCATCCGTTGGTTGACCTCGGAGACGGGGTTAGGAATAACGCAATGGGAGAGGTAGGAGTTGAAGTGAAAATAGAAGAAGGAACTCACGGAACGAGAGAAATTAAATAGGAAACGGTTGAAAGGATACAAAATGAGGGAGGGGACAGAGCAGCGGCGAGATAAAATATGAAAGAATATTGACAGAACTTTTATTCATAAAAAATTCAACAGCTGACGTGGGAAACTCGTCAATAAATAATTCATCTACCCCAAGCACACTACTTACTTTTCACATTTGCAAATTGTAATTAATTATGTTTAAACAAGCAATGAGGAAGCTCAAACTTAAATGACGTATTGGTGGATGCTCATAATTTCCATGGCTCATGAACATTCGTCCTTGCTCCATTATTCTGAATAATCTTCACATGGATAATCCTTTTTACATCTCTTTAGTTTTTGTTGAACAACTTTCTCCATTCTTCTGCGTCTGTGCCCAGTAGCTCTTACAGAAATGAAGAACAAACAATGATGACATAGTTTGATATCCGTCACCACGGTGATGGTGATGTCGAGATCGACGCAAAATCACCCTCAGATTACCGTTCGGCACAAAACTATTGGATTATCGATCACAGATAAAACCACTACCGGGTGAGTGAAAACGGATTAAATTAGAATGTTTTTGTTCAATGAATTTAAACAGTCGATATGAAATGTATGATAACATACTTTCATTCTGCTTTCGAATATATGTTGTTTCACGAGTCACATCTATAGGAAAAGCTATCGGCTATAGAAAATCTCGTCTACAGTGGATTTCAACCAAACGACTGGAAATATCAATTCCGCTATGCGTTTGTGACTTCTTACATTTGGTCTTAAAGGAAAATATTCACTAAACGTAAATAGTACATTCAAATAAGATAATTTAATATAAAATTCAGATAATATAAAACTAGTTTTTTATATTTAAGTTTGTTACTTATGAACGATATAAATAATAAATACGTCCCGCGCGGATTAAAAAGCTCTACGATTTTATGATTACGAATTTATGAATTATTGTTTCTCTTTTTTTTCATATGTTCTCCAGGCACATCACCTTTTTACGAAATAGCTTGCGTCGTCATTAGATACAATCTGTAGAAGTGACGAATGCATTGCGGAGTTAGAGGATACATAAAAGATATCTCCAGATGTGAAGATCTATTGGGAGCGCTCGAGCATGAACCAACCACTGAAGAGGTCAAGAAACTCAAGATTTAATGGATTGTAAGCTGGATATTCTGTTTTAAAGAAATACGCAGTGTTAGAGAAATGTTAAAATTATAATGTGAAGGATGACACTTTCGACGAAAACTTCTTTATTTTATAACTGCGAAATCTCTTGTCGGGTTTATGTGAGCCAAACTTTGTGTAAGGAATAAATAAATTTGTTTATATAGAAAGATGACTATACATTGCAATATTTTATCTAGGTATAATTAAGTTACAAAATGGCATAATTAAAATGAAAAAACATGTCTTAGTTGTAAAAAATGTGTGAAGCGTCGATTTTACAACCACAAAGTACATTTATTTCAACACGAAGAGGACTTTTGGTTCTCTCTCTCTCTCTCTCTCTCTCTCTCTCTCTCTNCAATCAAAGTTTGTATTGTACTAGTTGATAAGGAGTAGATCTTCAAATGAATCCACGTATAATTGAAATAGCCTCTTGATCATAATGATTATGTCGTCCTACGATTACCAGCGGAGTTAAAGAAATAGTCAGAAACGTGTCTAGGAAACATAAAACGTAGTAATTATGTTTTTTGTACTGTATTATAATTATGTAATAGTATAGTAATTATAGTTTTAACAGTATCTAACATGTACTTTCCTTCATCGGTAAAGAGTATTTCTAATCCTTAAGCATGGTAACCTTTTGTCTTTGACAGCTGAAACTGAACGACTAAAGGAGAAAGAGTACTTTTACAAAAGACTAAGCAAACAGTCTTTAGCTATAATAAATTACGACGCTAGGAAAAAGAACGTCAAGAAGGGAAAGAGAGAAAAAAAACGAGAGAAATCAGCACTTGGTAAGAAAGGAGCAGATTAAGATATTCTAAAAGAGAATGAATGAAGCGCGCAAATAATGGAGTATTTACCTGCTGTAATTTCTGGAACAAAGAGCGCAGCGTTGCGGGACGAATTTATGTGAGGTAAAAGATATAGCTGCAGAAGAGATATATGACAAAAAAAGAGGAAAATTATACTGAGTATAATGGTGTCCTTCGGTTGGGGTACTTTGCATCATTTATCTTAGTAACTGGAAGAGAAAAATAAAAGGAACGAGAGAACCCCGAATAATTATAAGCGTACGAGTCATATTTATGCGTTCTAAATTGTGGTATATTTAGATATATTATGTGGATGAATATCATTGTAGATGATTAGATTCGAAAAATACCAAAAATACTTACCTATTACGTTTTTCAGATAATATAACTAAACATATAAGTGCGAGACACAAGAAGCTAAACAAATATCGCCGTCGATGTAATGAAATACAAACGAATGAAGTATAAGTTCGTGGGAAGTTATATAGGAGCAAATAAATTGGGTGGTGCGAACGACATTTCCTCTTCATTTTCAGTAAGATTTCATGCAATGAATATGGAGCAAGACCAAGAGACACCATAAAGAGTTGTCACATCGAGCCCTTCAGAGACTGAATGCGGAATAACGGTGAATATTTCAAAAAACCTAACTAATCAACAAACTATTTTGTTGTTGTCTCTGCTACTACGATCGTCTGTAATGCATCCTCCCAAACTCTTTTCCGCATGATTTTATTCATCCTCATTACCTTAGAAGAGTTAGTTCCCCTCAACGCCATTATCACCGTGTCTCATTACTCATTTCTTGGCAGTTTCGAAGCAATTCATACCGTACAAAACCACGACCACATCTCAACCCTCCCCGTCTCCTCGTCCCAACGTCTTCCCTCTTTGTCCCCATTCTGTCTCACCACAGGTCCGCGTTTTACCGCAACGCCACGCAGCAGACCTCTCGGAGATCTCCACCTCCGGCTTTCGCCCTCGCAACACCCTACTGCGAGGAAGCAGCCCTCGGGACGCAAAAATCCTCGCTTCTGTGCGCACAGAACTCGTTCCCTCGCCTCACTTCTGCCCCCGCGCTTGCCGCCGACGTCGCCAATGCCGCTCGTGGGGTCCACCGCCGCGCCGCTGTCCCAGCAGCCCAGCGCTCCGAAAGTTTGCGCGCGCCACCGCGGGAGGCGGTCAGAGCACAGCTTATTAAATATTAAGCGTGGGGTTAACGTCCGGGGGCACCGCAGCGGAGGTTCTCAGAGGAAGCGCGGAGGATGGAGAAGAGATCGATGTCAATACTATTATGACACATATCAAGGAAATTTGTGTCACCCGACGGCGACTTCAACATTAAGTCGAAAACGACGAGAGCTTTTAAACAAAAAATATATACTGTTCGTCCGTTAAATGTCGTAAGTCTTGAATTATTTATTTAATAATCATTATATAAAGGACGTCAATTGTAGTAGGTACGAATGAAGGTCAGAGAGTGCGCAATATTCCTTATGAGTACGCTTGGCACAGTTGTGTACATTGTCCTAACCCGGGGTTTTCTCCGGTTTTCTTTACAAGTAAGCGGAAATATCATTAACACTTTAGTTATTATTAATCTCTATTTTTACCGATTTTCTCGTGCATTAATTGTCTTCCTTTTATTTTCTCAGATCGAGTGAACGAGGATGTTTATGTACACTAGGATAAAACAAAGCTTTTGAAATAAGTTTTGTACAACGACTGTAAGCTTACCTGTCAGTGTATGAACTGGAAGCATTATATTAAGTTTCCTTTTGCTTCTTAACCGCATGTCTTTCCTATATTGGTTCGATGATTGGCGAGAGAAATGATAATTAGTAAATATCTACGACTACACTCTCCTTCTGACTAAAAAATGATGTAATATTAACATAATGATATCAAGTTGAGCTGGTAGGATGGATGAACGGAAGAAATTGTGAAATTATTTTCACACATACCATCGACTTTCGCAAGGATGGAAGTTTCACTTGCTTCGTTACCACAGCCAGTCGGCAAGATTTTGAAGGCAAACGTTAACACATTGCGAACTACAGATTAAAAATTTGATCATTTAAAAATACACAGCGATGGATCTTTATATACTAAATTACTGCGATTTAGGATATTTTTATAACATATTATTATACAACTTCACAGCATAATTTTAATTAATTAGTATATTTGTTAAATATTAATGTTTTTATTAATATACTATTATTAAGCTCTACAACTTAATTAAGACAAAGTTTAACTTCTCTGTAACATACAGTTTTTTATAGTGCCAGTAAATAAAAACATGTCAAGAACGAAGGTGATTGAATCTATGGGTTTATTTAAATGAATATTGACAATAAGAGTTTGGTTGTATTTTGATGTTCTTCGAACTGTTAAACATAATTTCATCCACATCAGCGGTTTGTTCGTTTGCATTTATTTCGGATATACATTACATTGAATGAGTTTCCATTTGCAGATATGCATCGTATCATTTTATGCACACTAGCTGTATACAGCATTTGCATTTATATTTTGCATTTGGTCGTGTTTTGCTGTCAAAACATGAAAATCATGCAACAAAGTGATTTCTGAAAGCTTATAGTTTCTTCATTTTAGGATAAGAAAAAGTAAATTACATAACTATTTATTTACTAAATTATATTTAAAAAATTACATTACACAATATTTAAATTAAGTTTCAAAACTCTTCTGCATCTACAATAAAAACAAAATTTAATTAAGCTGGTTTTGTTGTAAGAAGAAAAAATAATAATATTATCTTTATTCAGCTCTATGAGTCTTACAAAGAATTGCCTCACATACTTTCCCAAATTACTGTGAATGAACAATTTTTTTTTCTCAGATTTTTTTTCAATTATTTTCGGAATGTTCACCAACAAAGTAGTATTCCCGTAATTGAGAAAAATTATTTCATATTATCTACTCTTCCAAACTCACTTAGATATCATAATTACGTTGCCTCGAAATTTAAATTAAAAAATATGACATTTGCCTACAAAAGAGACAGTGTTAAAACACCATTACCGCATCATTTCAAGAGTACCATAATATTTTACCATCACCGTGTAATATCTACATTTTTACTTTCGCCGAGGAGATGTATTTTGTAACAATCTTTCCGATATTCGTTACCATTGCCACCAGAGTAATACCTTCCTCCATCCTTCCTAAACCCTTCTTTCGGCGCGGCAGCAGCAACAGCAGCCACAACGTGAGCTCTCAAACAATGCAGCAAGAGGACCCCACAAAAGAAGCAACACACAAAAGAGAAGAGACACTGGGGAATGGGAGGTCACGAGGCAGCGTCGCTTGGGCATGAGCTGATGGTGACATGACGAGAGAGAAAGAAATGAAGTAGAACCACGAAAGAGTAAGCAGGAGACGGTAACGTAAGCAAAAGACAATGATATGCATTGCTTTCTTCTTCCTGTGGTTCCTATCTCCTCTCATGGTCCCTCTCCTAAGAGTAATCCCATAGGTCTACTCCCACTCAACACTCGTCACCGTCCTTCTCATTCAACTTCCAGTTCTGCTTTTCACGCGCGTTATAATGGACACGGAGAATAAAGAGCAACTAAATTAGCAGAGTGGTGACAATGCAGAAGATAGTTATATAAGAGGAGAATACGACATCAAAATGCAGCTCTCTTTGCAAATTAAAAAATCGATTAAAATATTTAAACTTCAGTCTCCTTCAGCTGGGGATGCGTGAGGAAAGACAGAAGATTATATGATATTTTTTAATTGTGGCGGTATTGCAACCGCGGTAGAATAGCACGGGAAACCTAGTTTATCGCAGAATGAAGAAATATCTCTCTTAAACTCAGAACACTCGTGAAAGTATATGGAGTCGGAAGGATAATATTTAAGGAAGATTAGTAAACGGAATAATAGTTAAAATACGTAAACACGAGAATTTCAATTCTCTTTTGTTATGGAAAGTATGTCAATAGAGGAGATATTTCTAATAGAGATCTGAGTGCCTCATCATGTTCATGATCAGCCAGCCAAGCAGATCTAAACCTACAAAGGATTATACTATTATTATTTATTTCAAAATATCAGTGTAATTGGTTCCAAAATTGAATTTGCCCTTTGGATGGTACGGCAGGTAAGTATGATTTTGTGAAGAAAGAATTAGCCCTAATCTTCTAGAACTCAGTACAAAAATTTCCTTACAATGTTACATGATAGAACAAGATCTAACTTTTGTCCATTTGCTGCATACTTAATGGCAGTCCCTTCCCGTACATTTTGCTTGAAAGTTTTAAACATACCCACAGAAAGCACCACTGTGCACAATTTTTTTTCACAATCTTTATCTATACAAGTAGAACTTTTATACAAAAAAAAATTAGGACTTAGATTACGGAATCCGGGCACCTGTTTGCTTCTTATTTCGATCAGTAAACCTAAACAAGCAACTGACCTCTTCACTAGTCCAAATGAAAAATAAGGACTGTACCAGCTCAGATATTGATGACTGTCACAAAGCTCTTTCCCGGTAACTTTGTGCTTAGAACTTGAATGGTTCCACTACGATATTAATATCTACAACCCTCATATTCTGATGCATTTGTATACAATCTTGTGTTCCAATATCCCTATAATACAAAAATTACTTTCATTGTACTGCTTCTCCTCTCAGCGCAGAAATAGCATTGGTTGTCACCTTTCCCTTGGTTCGGTATAGAGGGGTAAGTCAGGCTCTTCTTTTACAGACAAAATAAAATGATAAATATTAATTTTAATAATTATCATTATTACAAAAAAAATGTAATGATGGCGTCGACATGAGAGGTATATTGTCTCAGAGGGAGGTGTTGTGTCGGAGACAGCTAGGGAAGAAGCGACGATGGCAGCGGCGGCGTTGCTTCGATGAGACCGAGGAAGAGTTTATTATGCGCGCTTCGGGATGGAGGCTGCACACGCCTTTGCGTGTGTGCCTACGTAAGGCGTCAAGCAAAAGGAGAAGGGCGAGGATGAAGGGCATCCTTGGGAAGAAGAAGAAGAAGAAGAGGAGGGAGGGGCGAGGTGTGGCTCCTACCCTCTCCCGAGTAACGAGCTTCTAGGTGAGCTACGCGGCGACGCGGTCTCTGGGGGCAAAGTGTAAGGGGCAGACGCGGGGCTAAGAGAGGTTCAATGTGCAAGATGGAGGGTTCGTGAATAATGTACGAGTTCCAGCAAGTTATTACGCAAACTACTGAGATGCAGCGAGTAGTTCTGAAACGTATATTGGACTATCAAGACTTTGAACCAATATTTAAACTACCATGCGTGGAATTAAATTCGAATATAATTTCTTTTATAATTGTTCTAGTCTCTTCAAAATAAAGCAGGACAAGGAAATCAACAAATTAATTAGAGGATCAGTATGCACAAACAAGTCACAGAAGTTACATAGACATTTTTTTCTGTAAAAAATCACTTATACATGTCCCTGTCATTGTATTTTTCTACGTTTGCCATACCATTTCTCACTCCAACCAGAAATCACTGCGGTTATTTTTCGCACTGTCTACTATTTTGGTCGAGTATCGCCTTTTCATCGCAGCAACTTGGTATAAATAAGCCATAACTCAGTTTCCACAAAATGCGGACACAAGATCTTTTGAGGCCCCAGATTCAACGGGCGGCAACGGAGTCCGGGGCGGCTCGGCAGGCGATCATCCGGCGGGGGCGGCATCGCTCGCTGAAAAGAGGCTATTGATCCTTCTCCGGAGAACGTCTTCCGAAAACCGTGAGATGGGCAGACGTCTCCTTGCGAGAGTAGAGGAACGGGTGCAGGGATTCGGACGGGGTGGTGGTGCACTAGAATGGGGAGAGGGAAGCATTGCAATTCAAATGATATAGAACAGGATAATGAAAAAAATAATAATTGGGGGATTGATGTGGTTTGGGAAAAAGAAAACTAAGAAAATAATGAAATGTGGGTAAGTAAAAATAGATAGAAAAAATAGATAATAGAATACAATGAACATTTAGTCCCCGTCGTGGCCACGGGGTCACATTGCTCGTCACCAAGTCATCCCGGGTTCGATACCCGGGTGGGGCAAGATAAAATTTGTAGCTTTTCATTTCCATGTCTCAGTTTAAATAGCTGTGGCGTATGAAAACTTCACCCTCTGCGGCTAACAACCCTGCCTAGGCGCTCTTCCTCCTATCCCAAATTCACGATGTGTCTAGTGAGTAAACTCACAAACTGAGCCTTTATAACACTCGTTATCGTGGTCCAAAGTTGACCGAAACGAGAATACAAACATAGAATAACGAGAATACAATTCTTCGCTATGGAAGCGTAGAAAGTACTATACTCGTGAATAAGAAGTTTCTGACAATCGAAGAAGAAATAGAGATGGCATGAATGCATGACAGTGACAAGTAACAGAAAGAAACTAAGGTTCTGTATACATAGAAGAAAAAGTAATATAAAGATAAAAATCACCAGCTCACATACACACAATTTATGATTTATATTTCATAGAAAACGAAAGTTATGAAACAAAGGTTCAGTAACAATTGGCAGAATTAAGCGCGCGTGTTACTGGAGGCGAGAACATGGCGTTTCTACTGCAATCGATATACATAGAAAAATACCAATTCATAAATGGACATAATAAAGCAATAAACCATGAAGGTATCGCCTGAACAGAAAGCAGAGAAATAAGTGGATGCTTTCTATGACCTACAGTAAAATGAAAATAGATACTGAAATAAGCACACTTCACGAATTACAAATGAGTATCAAAGCGCATACGTACACATTTTAGCGAAGAAGTGACAGAGTCCCCACAACGCCGGCCACCAAATCGTTGTGGAGGTGGGGAGGAGGGGTGTAGGGGGAGTACGAGAAACCCAACAGTGGGGAAGGGGAGGGAGAACGAGGGTCCTCCGAGAGGCGCCGAGGCGGCGCGGCGGCGGGCGCTTGTGACGTCAGCGGAAGCAGACGCGTTTCTTGAGCCTCACCCTGCACGTTCCCTCCCACCCTTACTCACCACTTCTCGCACCCTCTTCACCCTCACTTCGCTCCAACTGCGTCACGATACTGGTTCCTTTGGAAAAAGAATCGCCGTCACTCGGAATGGGGAAATAGTGGAATACCCGAACATATGAGTAAGGGGAAGAGAAGGATCGGAGGAAAAAGTTGGAGCTATAAAAACGTGAGTGGTTTTAAACATATCGAGCTATTTGTGCAATGTACGCATTGCGTCACATATTTTTCTATCATTCCGACTGTTTAGGACGTTCTTGAAAATGTATGAAGCGGGGCCTGGAAAATCAAGTGACCGAATGGTACGACTGTTTCTCAAGTCATATGTAGCAGTTTACAATCGAATTTATGAGTTTATTTTACTGTTCTCAATAAAAGTCACTGATTTACTCTTTCGTCTCAGAAGAGAAGACTCTTGAAAACAGACGCTGATTATCCTTTGATCTCATCTGCTATCACAATAATTTTTATCTTTTATATCAATTATACGTGACAATACAAACATACTCGTAAATGGTAAAACATATTCACGCAGTATAAAAAGGTATATATTAGAAATATTTCACAAAAAAATTAACAAAACTATGAAAAGAAAAGACTTTTGAAAGGATTAGGCTCGCCTGATGACATTGGCGTCATCCAGTACGCAAAATACGTATGTATCTTTCCTGATACATCTACACAGTAAGATGAGCCGATTTCCTCCGAGGACCTCGTACGCCAGCTTTCGAAGAGATGTACTAGGGGTGTGTTTGCAGAACTTAATGCGAGTTCCAGAACGAGAACTGCCATTTACTGAAGGAAAGAGCAGACGCATCGGCGGCGGTAGCAGCGGGCCGCCTGCTTCTCGCCCCAAGCAGTAGTCGTCTTGTCAGCGAGACGATAGCGAAGGCTCAGATAGCGAACGAAGGAAGGATGGAAGAAGGTTACAGGTCTTGAGGCGGATGAGAAAGAGCTAGATCAACAGTAGTGTGCTTACTCGGGGTAGTGTTATTATGACACTCGCACAAGTACGCGCCGAAAGTAAAATGGAGATATCAAAAGTGTGACGAAGAGTTTCGTCGAAACTTTGTTAACTCTCCATGTTCATGGAGTTAGTTGTGCTTGAATTTCGTGTCTATACAAAAACACGAGTTTAAGATTGCTTTAAGTTAATCGTGTCTCAAAATTAAATTTATTTTTCAAATTACTTCTGCAGTCCTTTAAGCAAATCCACAAAACCTTCTTTTTTTTGTCTTCAAATCATTAAACATAACCTTCTGATGATATTTAATACCGTAAATTACTTTGAGTTAACCAGATACTATTTTATACATCATAACAAATACAATTGAAATCAAAGCAAAAACATCGTTGATATTCGATGCCTCACCAAATTCCACTAGAATCGTTTCTATTCACAAGAGTTATGTATCCTCTAAAAACGCACGCGCCATTTTAGCCTTATGTTCCGAATATAAACATAGATTCGTAGGGATAAAACGTGCGCAGTGCATTAATCGCATTACGACTATAGCGCCATTGCATCACTCTCACTCATACGTCCACGAGAGACAAAACCCGGTCGCAGTGCAAGCGGTGCAGGATAAAAGCCGCACCCGACCAATGAAAACTGCTCCCGCGTCGTATTCGCAACCCCTTCAACCCCTTTCCCCTAGTTCACCGCCAACCCGCAAGACACCAGAGAGGCGCTTCTTGTTCATAAATAATGTTAATCGCAACGAACGAGACGAGAAATTAAATGTTAATTCTCGTGCGGCCCTTTCTCGGCTTGCTGCAGGTGGGAGTGGGGGAAGTGAAGAGACAGAGTGATGGCAGGGAATCGTGGGGGGGGGGNCCACTTCCGTAGCCGGGGCGAGGGCAGGCGGCGGCGGTGGAGGCTGCTGCAGCAGAAGAGGCGGAGTGTGGCGGGGCTGGGTGGGGTGGGTAGGGGCAGGGCGCTCGGGGGAAAACACAGACTCAAGAGACGATGAAGCGCTCTGTTGTGGCGAGTTTCCTTTTGTTTGAGGTGAGCCCAGAGGAAGGACAGCGCCGGGTGGTGGCGAGTCGGGTGGGAGGGAAGGACAAGCGAATGGCTAGGACTAGCTGCGGACGCTCGCTCGCTTCGAGGGGTGAGGAAGACCTTCGGAATTAGTGGCGGCTGTTGCCGGATGGTGAAGACGGCAAGAGCCGAGAAATGGGATACGAGCGAGGTAGGAAGAGGATGGTAGCGGATTCGGCAAACGTTGTAAGATGAAGTAGCGATGAGGGTAAAAGAACTTAGAAGAAGTCAGTGAAAATAAAAGACACGGAAACGACACTAGAAATTGTTCTTTCCAAAAGAAATGACGGAGTTTCGACGACGGAGGGTTGAATGGTATCGTACTGTCATCAAAAGAAAAAAAGTAATTCTAGATCATTTGTGACAACAAACTGAAATATGATGCAGAAGTTTCACATATTGGATGAGAGTGAATGGTAATATGAGCTAATTATTTACGAATGAAAACAGAATGCGAAACATTTTCAGAAAATATAATACAATAATAATAAATTTATTATCAAAAAAGCAGTACAAAAAGCGTATGACCACGTGGAGGACAATAAACTAATTTACTCTCCGGAAGCAAGCAAGGGACCATCCCATCAATTCCGATCAAGGGCCCTAAGGCAGAGCCGGATTCAAAAATTTCAGCAAAGGTTCCTAGATAAGATAAAAAGTTAGCTGCGAGTTATAATACTAATAGAATGTCAATATGTTTGTAATTTACAAGTTTACATGTACAAATTATTAACGAACTATAGATTATTCTGAGTATAGTGTTTAAAAATCATAAGAATTGAAATAACATTAAATTCACGATTTATTGTTACAATAAACACGCCCCGAGGCAATGCATAGAGAACCTGTATACGAAATCAACCTCTACCCGAAGGAAAACCGGAGGAAAACCGAAGGAAAACCGGTGAATTCAGACTGTGACATTCACTGTGAGTTCCAAAGATCATAGATATTTATATAAAACATAATTAAAATACTTAACACTGAATTAAGAGACGATAAAAGATTCGAGTTTTTTTTTTTTTTTGAATTTAAGTGGTGCTTTTATGAAACTAATACATCAAATTGTACTGTTTTAATTCCGTATTGACAATCAAGCTAAACTCGTGTTCACATATATGTTTTATCCTTTTATTTATTGATTGATTACTGATATTTAAGAATGGGTATTCTCGTTTATCCTTAGAAATTCCAACTGCGCGCAATTATAATAATCGAGAAAAGTTTTCACCTGTTTCTTGCATAACAAACCATAATTTCAAAAATATTCAGTTACATGGACAATTTCTCAAAATTACCAGCACCTTAATGCTTCATCATATGTCTTCCTTTGCGAAGTAATTAGGCAACTTGAGCAATTAAAGTAGTGTAATATACACACATTAAAAAGCCCCTTTCAGAAAGGGAAAAGCCATTTCGGTACAGTGACATCCGACAATACTGAGAAATCGAGTAAATAGAAGTGGAAGTAAATGACACGTTTGTGTCTTTAAAAGTACGCAGGGGCAAGATGAACATAGACAAAATGTCATTGCGAAACAGAATAATTAGTAATGAGAATGTAGTCGTGTTAATGCAAGCGCATGACTCAAGACGTTTTAGCGTACACAGTAGCATCGTGAGACACGCGAACACTAATAATCTATTGTGTACCAGGTTCCCAACAGCATTCGTTGGATGAACTTGTTTAGTCGTGTACGGAGTCAAATAAGTTCGCGTACGGAGTGCAATGACCTTTACGTCATGTGAATCATGTTTAACTACACTACTACGCATGTCAGTGACGGAGAGAGTCTTTTAGTTTAGCTCAAAACAAAGTAAGAAAAAGAAAACAAAAAGGGAAAAATAATGCTGTAGGTACGATTGAAAAATCGATTACATTTTGTTTGAATTGCACCATTTTTTCGGATTCTAAGAGTTAAGTGTCTAGTGCATTGAAGGTTGTCACATGGCCGTTTTTTCTTTAAATATCATCTGCCATTGAAGGATTTTTAATCAGTGCAAGGTTTTGCAGAACATTATTTCAGGTCATTGAGCAGAACTCTCCATGTGGATAAAAATTTCAACTTCATATTGACTATTAAAGTCCACATCACAACTCTTTTCATCAATGCATGGATTAATGAACCTCAGATACTCCAACATCCATTTACGTCTCGATTCACTAGAGTTTAGTCCTCCAAAACCCTCGTAGAAACTCACATTGTCAACGCAATAAAGCATCCACCGATGGTTCTGCGACGTTCCCCCTCACCACCTTTCGATCAATTTCCTTTGTGTCGCGCTCCAACGCCGCCCTCGATTCCTCTCCCATTTGCCCGCTCGCGCGGTAATTACGAGGCACTGCCATTTGTACGTTTTTAAGAATCGGATTTCTCTATTCAACCGCAGCAAAGCGCTTGTGTTGCGGGTACGTGAACCGTCGCGACGCGCGCGTCAACCGCTCGCCCGCCCTCCCGCTCGCTCGCTCTCAGAGAAGAATCTGCGTGGCGTGGGGGCAGATGGCACTAGCGCTGCGCTAATGACGCGGCAACCTGCGGAATCATTTGTCAAGCGGGACCGTCTGCTAACAGGCGCACCTCGATATCCGGGATCCCGAGAGACTGTTCGGTGTTGTGGCTCGCCATTTCTCGCAGACAAAAGTGATGCTTGAGAGATCGGAATGGGGATGGGGGAGTCGTAAGGACTCGGAAAGTTACGCAGAATACGGTGACCTAAAAGTGACAAACGAGAATAAGAAAGTCACATTTTTTAGTTTTGTCACAATATGAAATATATTAATTCATACTGATGAGGCACATAGTACAAAGCCTTTTGCAGAGATGGTTAAGACTTTTCAATAATATAGAAATGAAGAGTAGCCGTTGAGTAATCAGGTCTTGAGAGAAATATGCGGCAAAAATATGAGATACTACATGCGTTGCGGTATGATGAGGGTGTGAACCGAAAGATCAAGGTGAGTTACGAGAGAAGACTTAAGAGTGCAGTAGCAACATGTTTATTCTTTGAGAGCGCCTTTGTCGAAAAAATCTGGAGGGACCAAAAGGTCGAAGAAAAGTGAATGAAGAAGAGGGTCTTGGAAGGAGGAGATTGCGTATTTTTTTGTACCGGTTGCGAGCATCAGATACCAAGGTAAATAAAACTCGGTTGTGTTAGAGGATCCCACTGGGAGGTTGGGAATGTTACGGGCAATTTTCCACGAGATTTTGTTTCCTTGTTTCAGGCATGTGCTACTAGAAAGCAGTTCGTACAGTATAATCAATAATACGAAATGTGCTCGCTCATTCTAACTGGAAATATTACACATTCATGTGAATTTACTCGATAAGATTCCTATTATTTTTTACTTCTATAGTTTCCAGCACATTGAAGCGTGAAATTCTGTTTGATTCTCACGTCATAATTTTGGATAATTGCGCTCCCTAACTGGCCTCTCAAGAGTTTCGGAGGTATATTCCCCAGAAGCGTTAAAAAAAATTATTAAGATGATGTATTTTAATTACTAATTTTCTCAACTGAATTATGTGATAATCAAATTTACACAACATCACACAGTTGAATCAAATTCAACATCCACACCTCACGCAATAAAATTCTCACCCTGAACTGTATGAATGCACGTTGCAACGCCAATCAACCGTTACGTAGCTGTGGTCACCGGCTAATTAATCTCCGCATCATTCGTCTGCCACATGGCGCGCTCACAACGAGGTCACGTCGCTTAATTCCATTCCTGTTCCGAAACCGATAGCGGAAATGTCTTCCACGGATGACCGGACGTCGCGTACCGGAAGCACATTACTTTCGGCGTGAGCACACAGAAGAGAATCGGAAGAGCCCTAGCGCATCCTGTCGCGGCTCGCGTTGTCTGTTATTATGTATCCAGGCAAAGATTGACACAGCGCACATGGACCGAAGGTTTTTCTCATATTTTTACAATGTTATTTATAAATAACAAACATTGCACTCACATGTGGATATCTTAACTGCTCAGCATTTACATTAATGTCATGAATACCATCTTCTGTTAACAAGATGATCGATCCGAGAGGTCATCAGGGACAAATTGATTCTGACGGAGAGAATACTAAAACTAGACATCAATGACAAAATAACCTCGGGTTGGCACGATTTGAGAAACTTTTACCTGTCGCTGGTTGTCGAAAGGCACGAATTGAGAAACGTCTTAAATTTTACCCTTCGAGAAAAGTACGATTTGGGAAGCTTCTTTACCTGTCCATTTGGAACAATAGGACTCATCTTAACCGCAAAGGTATTAATTTCACCCCAGTTTTTAACAGTTTATTTTTTAATATGAATAACGATCCAGATCGTTGTTCCAACAATACTAAAACAAGTACCAATTTCATTAATATGATTTTTTTCTATTTTTATTAAACAATTCACAATAATTGCACTTTTAACCCTTAGGTGGTACGCTTGTTTTTATTGTCTTTATCTTTTGAACATAAGATCGATTGTTTTTCTCCTTGGCGCGTTTGACATGATTCTCGATACCATGATAGGTCTTCTCACAAAAATATATAAATAAATGCTAATTAATGAAATGAAAGTAAATATGAAACAATAATAATAATAAAGTTATTTAATTAAATGTGCATATTCAATGTACATAAAGGGACGTGTCTATTATATAGAATTTTAGAAAGAATATATGGTAATTCTCAAATACGGATCGGTCTTTATGGGTAATATAAATAATGCACCAAAAACAAAAAATGTTTTTTTGAAGTTTGGTTAAGGTATGCAATCTTGTATGAATAATATTATTCTTGAAGTATTTAAAATACTTCGTTGTCATGGTGTTAACGGCATTTGGTCGGATTTTTGCTCCCCGTGGACCAACTCCGATGACCTATCTTCAATTTCTTCTCTCGCCTTTCTCTTGATAGCATCTGACACATGCTTGCGCGTTATAACTTTCTTAGGCATTGGTTCATGGTTGTGGGTGTCTTCCAAACGAGAAAAATTGTTATTCTCACCAATGGTAAAAATCTTCGCTGTACAAGAGTTTCTAGTTCATACCCATTCACGTCCCTCGGAAGAAACAACGCGACAGTAGAATTTATATTGCAAGTTTTTGTGCGCTAAATTTAAATTTCTCTTTTGACTGAAGAAAATAAAATAAAAATTTTACCCATGTTGAATACTCGCATTAAATTATCGTAACTAAAACCTATCAATATTGAAATTTCTTTCAACAATACAAGTGGCAGGGTATGGGTAATGCCGATTTGCAATTTCAATAGTCGACATTACACTAATATTTATGTAAATGTTACTGACAAGGAAGTTTTTCGATTCGTGCCTCGGGATTAGTAGACTCTTTTCCAAACTTTTCTCCGGGTCAAAATAGTTTCTCAATTAGAGTCTGCCCGAAACCTCAATAGCAAATATTGGATTCTTTCACAAAACTAAATAACTGCTTTATATAAGGATAAGTGGATATAATAAATACAAATAAAGTAAATTATTTCCATCGAGTACTTACCTACATCCAACTCAAAGTAGATACTATATTCACCGGAGTTGTTGAACTCGGACGTATTGGAAGTTCATGAGTCAAGTACCGAGCACAATGTATCGATAGTGCAGGATCAAGCATGTGAAGCATATTCGCTTATTTAACGAGAGCTGAAGTGGAGCAAGGAGAGACTTTATCTAGATTAGTGTGAGAGGCCAACGTTTTACGAGGAAGACGTGAGCTGAGGATGCGAGGAACGCTAAGCGCTGAGTTCACGGGATGTCGCGTGTCGAGGCTCGAATGCAAGAGCTACGGTTGTCAAGGGTTCTCGATAATGTGAAGGGTAGGATGGAAAATGCAATGAAAGAGCACTCGTTTCCACTCGTATGCTACATCGAAAATGTCGAGGTCGTGAGTTCGAGTTGAAAAAGGAAAAGGAAGCGGGTTATTTTATTCATCGTTGGATTAATCTCGAATAACCAGTGACTAGTAAAAATCATCTCTTAATTAATGATAAAAAACTTGTCTACTGTAGAAAGTGGATTGTAAAGCTGTCAACATCCCTTTTATTATGGTAGGAGTTCGTCACAATTATCATTTGGTCTTAGTTGTCAAAAAGAACACTTTTATAAACTTCCGCAACAAGATCAAAACAATTCGGTGTATCACGTTTAACTAATATTTGTGTAAATTTCAAGTGAATAAGTAGCTTTACAATTAAATATACAATACTTTAAGAATATTATATCCAAGTGCTATGAAAATAATACGTATTTTTGACAGATATTCTTAAATAAAAGGAAAATAACTGGACCATACAAAAGAACAAACTAGTGTATGTGTTGGATAAATGAATTCTTTACGCGAGATTACATTCAATAGCAAGAAAATGATGGTGTTACCATTCGACGATTATCAGTTTTGTCAAATATTGATATTCTACTGATGTCGTAACTATCAACATATTTATTTCCTTACATCTGCTTCACCATTTTTCTGTTTCTCCCCCCTCCCCCATCTTTACCTTCTTTGAATTTCACTTTACTGACTTAAACGACGCCATAACGACAACCCTATCTGATTGTTCTCCTGCTCCATTCGTCCTAGGCTCGTCGTTCCCTCACTCGTAACACCCCGTTCTTTCCCTTCCCTCTCCATAGCGACCGTGTCACAGCGTCCGCGATGGCGAGAGCGGCGGCGCCTTCTCGCGGCTTCTTTGTACTAGGCGCACGTCTGCGCCCCGTGGGTAAAACATATTCCAACACGACACACAAACGAGCGCGCTAGGAAATGACGCCCAGGCGCCGCAGGAAATTCAATACGAGGCGCCAGGCGTGGCGCCGGTGAAGCCAGCTCCTGGGGTTCCTCGTCGCTCGTCGTTGCCACCGCTGTCGCCACCACCACCACCACCACCACCATCTCCGCCATTTCCACCTCTGTCATCTCGTCTCCACCCACCGCCAAATTCTACTTGAGAGCAATCTTCTTCACCACTGCTCACTCCGCTGTTTCTCGCTGTTTGCGTCGCAGCAAGGCGCAGCGCGACGCGAAGGGCAGACGATCTCTTTCGCCAACGTCGTCTTTCCTGGGATTTCATCGTCGTTCCGCAGCCTACCAATTCGAACATCTTCGCCTTTGTCACTCACGCAACGCTGTTCGCGAACCCCTTGCAAAATGCTTTCTCAGTTTCCACTGTTTGACTCGCGGCGCTTTCTATACCTGTCGACCGTCCCACTTTCGTTTATCGGAATCGGTGGCGTCTCAGCCCCAACTTCTTCTAAAACACAGCCTTCTATGAAGGTCCTGCCCCATTTACGTTTGACGCATTCTATTAAGCTTGTGTTCGGAAACTCTTAACGATAATAACAGTATAATTGCTTCGTCAATTTAACTTTTCATACCAATGCAATTGACATTTGACTTTAGAATACTGTTCCGTCAGCTGTCTGATACACTTGCCTGAAGAATATCGACCAACTGTATGAAGTTACGCATATTAAATAAACAATTACCTAATCTGTACATCCAAAAATATCAATATTTATAAGAGAAAATCAAATAAAATTAGAATACTACGTTAGTATTTAGATAAAATATCCAGACCAATCAAAATTGGAATATGAATCAAAAGTAAAGATATACGAAGATAATATCAACGTCATCACAACTCATAATAAGAAAGTTTGTTTTCTTTAAAAATAATATGATTTACAAATGTTACTTTAAATATTTCTAGTATCAAAGTAATTAATCTCAATATAGATTCATTTTTAAAATACACAATGACCTTTTTGCTATCATATTTTGTCAAATACGCTTTATACTAATTTTATAAAACGAAGAGCAATTAAATTAGCGGCAAGAGTTTAACCTCAATAAAATAGCGAAGTTGCGCATGAGGAGATCAAAGAGACTTACGTTGTTACCACGAGAGAACAGTTAAATCCCTGTTCAGGGGATTTAATTCTAAACTTTGCAACAGAGAATTTACTACTCGTTTGTGCAGTCGTCTGTAATTCCGCACAGCGTTCGTCATTCCCGTATTTGACTCCTCTGGGAGTTCTGCGCTGTCACATCCATGCTGCGTTTATACTTCACCTCCCGCTGATCTATCCAATACGAAATAAACTCTTTGATAATTATACTAATTATCAAGAGAGAACTTAGATAATAATTGCTCCTTTCCAATCGTGATTTTACGACACAAATTCGAAGTAATACAATATTTATATCGAGACTTTATTTCCTCACTTTCTCGTCTGAGCTGAACCACGGCTTGTTAGACAGGGTACTAGCTTTCAGAATTCCTATAAATATCTGAAATTGACTCGGAGTAGGTATTTTCATCTAAAAACTTCAGAGCGTTGATGAGAATTTGATCTGTTCGAGTATTTTTTGAGCGAGCATTGTCTCCGTGTCCTGAGTTGCGTGACACTGAGACGCAACGTGGCGAGGTTCCGTCGCCTGAGGCGTCATCGGCTGCGCCGTCGCCCTCGTCCGACGCTGGGTTCCTTCGTAGTGCCAATTCAATTTCGCCTCCTTGCCCTTTCCCTTGCCCTCAACCCTTCGCCTCTGGGTCGCTCGCGTCTGTGAGTTCTAATTGCCGCTTATGCTTCGCTGCTCTGTCGTCTCCTTGCCTAGTCGAAACGCCCTTTGCAGATGGTATCACCTCTGCTCCAGCCCGTTCTGTTGCATTCATTACTATACGACGCAGAATCTAGAGCATTTCGTACGATTCAAATTCAGCATCATCAAATATCAGCTAAATTTTTATGGTTTAATTAAGTTAAAAGAATTATTCATAATTTTTATTATTCCGCAACCATGGTATGCCGATGCAGAGTAACGTTACAATACATGTTCGTTGTAACATATGAACAGTATCCGATAGTCATAACCATAATTCAATTCAGTGATGTCAATTAATGATTCTTTCTTTCACTCTAAATATTTTTTTTTCGTCTGCCGACACAATAGTGAACGTCTGACTCAGGTGGAGGGAGATCTCGACTCGTATCTACTACGCATGTCGCATCGCCTCATTTGTTCACCGTCAGATCCATTGGCCTGCCTGCTGCAGAATGTATTGCTTCGGGCGTCACTCAGACACCTGAGCCACCTGCAATGTTCCTGATGCCCTCTCCCTTGCTCCTTCGAATCTGCCCTTTCCTTAAGCGACAACCTCTGCTCAGTCAAAGCGGTTGAGCCGTGAATGCCAGCGGCCCTGCCAGCTCCTTAGCGAATTCAGCAGCTCGTGCAGCTGTTGCCTCGGTTGCTTGTTGCTTGCGTGAGGAAGCCCTTTGCCGCGGGAGTCACCACTGCGTTAGCACATCGGCGAAGGTCCTCTGTACTGCGAATCTCTTGAAATCCAATTCTGCTCTCCTGTCTCGTCAATGAGCAACTTTTTAATAAATATCTACGCCAAACAGCGAGTTCGATGATGGTATTGCGTTTCGATATGCTCAACTATAATTTTCAGGTTATTAAATATATTGTAGGACTTTTATATAGGCTATTATATATATACACTATTCAGAGTTGTCATATCTCCTTAATTATTGGTTTTGTTTCGTTGTAGTTTTGAAACCTTGTTTTTCTCCTGTTCCTAAATATTTAATATCATTTCTATCTAGTCTGGGCACTGAACACCAAGAAAGATGTTCGATTGCTGTTGAATAAATAATAGAAACGTCTTAAGCTGAACGTAAAATTTATTATTAAGTTAACCGTACTTCCGTCGATTTTTCTTCAAGACCACGTTGTGTAACAACAATGTGCAGCTATAAGGTTCGATTCGCAAAGCAATGAAACATGTGGCAAAAGCAGATCAAAGTTTACGAGTGAGACGTGAAGAGAATAGTTTGTGGCAGCGGCGGAATTCGAGAGAGCTAACGAGCACTCCCTCTAGCATCGTCTGAGAACGTTCCAAGACTGTCACAATCGCATCCACTACTCTCACCGGCAACATCTCTTTCCACTTCATTGCCTCCTCAGTCATCAACCCCTCCCTTCTTGCACCTTAGTTTGCGTTCCCGCGAATGTTGACGTAGAACCCTTCGACGCGGAACAAGGGACGTCTGTGGCTCGCTCCGAGGAAAAGGAAATGCGCCCAGCGGATGCACGCTTTTCAATCAAGAGGAGAAGAACTGATGGGGAGACGCCCTACAAACTATTTGATGTTCGCCATCGCTCCCTTCCGACTTCTGCTGAAACGGGTTTCATAATCGGAATAAATCGACTATAGTTTTCCTTTTAGAATAGTAAAATAAATAAATAATACGACTCTCATTCAGCAATTTAAAATATTTATTGTGACTTTTTGTGACGTTTCGACCCAACATAGTTTCTTTTTCTATTTTCAATGCCATTTTTGGGAATATAATTCGTACCAATAACATGAATTCACAAATATTAAGAATATACACCTAAGTGCTTAAAAAATTAATGTGAAACGGTGACTCATCCCCCTCACCCCTCAAAGTTCTTTCATCCAAGACGTAAGTACTTCGAACTTGTTAAAGTAGTGGGAATATTACAGAATAAAACAAATAACTTTCTAAATATTGGATTCTTTATAAAACCAATACATGTGAATGCTTCAGGTAAAGGTATTGATTACATGTTGTTTTATGTATATAGGAAGAAGAAATCTTTGAAAGTTTCAGTTAAATCAAATGTATATTCCTGGAGTCATAATCATGTTCTTCGTTCCACGATCGGAAACCAAGAGATCTTCTCATATTCTCTGACCTACTTCACTCTCGAGAGGTCGCAGACGATATTTCTCAGTCATCTCTTAACCTTCCACTTCGCGGAAACAAAGGTACGAGTGATCTCGCATATTGAAACAGTAAATAGAGATCAGAGGAGAAAATACATTTTTCATATTTCTTGAAGATATTACAAAATGAACTTTTATATAGGATGTCTCTTGTCTGAAATATTGTGAAACCACACAAAACAGTATATTGTGATTTTCTAACATCATTCTTGAAATTGTATACGACATGTCGCACTCATATTTAGATATGAATACCAGAGACAGCATGACGGATATTTAATTTTTCACACATTTAAATCGTCGCAATTAACAGAAACATATTGGGGTTCTACGTGTTTTTTAAACGATACAATTTTTTAAATAATCCTATGTTCACATTTTGAACATCAGATATTGCAATCTTTTATAAAGTTTTAAAATGGATTCATAACGTTGCAGAGAAAAAGAAAAATCTTGAGCATGCTGATATTGATTTTTCAAATTCTTACGATACAATTAACACACATATGCTGTGTGATTTGTAATAGTTTAGGTAGCGTTTTATATTCTTAAAATATTTTTTAATATAAAAAGCTATGAAATGATTTCTTAAATTTGACCGTAAAGTTTCAATTTTACTCAAACAACCATTCTTTACAGAATCAATACGTAATTTCTTTGATTTTTTAAGCACAAAAATAAACAGGAACGATTATGTTAGATTAAATCTATGATAGTGCTATAATTTTACATATCAAACTTCCGGTGTAGTTGGTGGAAATGTACATTATATAACTACCTAAGAAGAAAATAGCGCTTTAATGAACACGGAATCATGAGAAAGTAGTAGTAGAGTTCTGGAATTATTAAAGAATATTCAAAGACGAATGAAATAGGAAAACTCCATCCATTAGAGTATAAGGATAATAATAAGAACAATATAAATGAAGTAATTTCTTTGTGCTCTTATACGTGATACGAAGACATAATTATTAATTGTCAAAGTTAGACTTATATTAACGCTGCAGTATCAAAATTAACCCCATATCCAAAATCTAGCTATCTAATTCGTCAGATTTCATCGTGAGAATAAGACTAAAATCTTACTTTACGAATAAACCCAGTCACTAGGACTAGAAAATGCAGGTACTTCCCACTCGGGAACCATCTCTGGGGTCTCTAACTGCCAATTAAGAGCGCGCGATTACGTCAGGAACCCTAATTAACCTTCGCAGACAGTTTGGGAGGTCTTTGGGGGACCTCTAGAGAAGTCGGCGGAGTCAAAGTCCGAGGACTTCGTTGGGAGTGAATCGGATGTCCGGCTTGTCCTTTCTGGCAATCTCGACAAAGATTGGCTCAGTTGACTCTTGATGCTCAGCACGCAGCTAATGAACACAGCGTTCATTGTCCGTTTCAAAAACGGAGACGAACAAAATCCTTTTTTAATTTGCATTAATAAAAGAAATCATAGACTGGATTCAAACAATTATTTACAATCAAATAATTTATTTTGACAATCATAAATAAGTAGATAATATTTGAAGAAATTTCTCACAAGTTTGTTTAAACATTCAATCCGCATTGAACTACTGAAACCGATCGTTTGGATAACATTGTCATTCGACTATTTTATAAATCACTCCCGTTCTCAGTAAAAACATGAAACTCGGTCAAGAGATACACTCGTAAAAAAAGAGATAATGGAATAAGAGACTTGAGGACAGGAAATCCGCTTTCTACGTGGAGGCGCGCAAAAAATCTATGGGAAAATGAATGCGGATGATGGAAATGTTCATAAATCTTCTACGTTATCTATATCTTCATTGTTCAGAATGAATGGGAATATCGCAGAAACGTGGGTACAGGAAATTCAAAACTCTCTTTTTGCAAAGAGTCGATTCCTTTTTTTCCGGCACAGTCTGGTGTACGATGGAAATGCATAGGTGTTAACCGGTAAAATTAACTCAACAACTTGTACTTTTTCAATTAGTATGCTTTTGTACCTCAAGTGGATTTCTGCTATACTGTTAGAACAAAAGGACATAAAATTGAACGGAAACTCCTAAACTTCAAGTTCTCATCTAATCTACTCTCTTTACGTCACACACACGAGAGGGAAAAAATTGAAAAGAAGAGACGACTGAAATCCGTCGTTTCAATTCAAGGTCCAACACACGTTTTACGTCTCTCGGAAGACGAACGGTTGCACGGACGAAGCATGAAGGTGCTCTGTGGGAGCCTGTGGGAGTGCCGGCAGCGGTGGGAAAACACCCCAAGCGTGACGACCCCCGGTGTGCCTCGACTCTTCCTCCCACATCACCGCTGCTGCGTCGTCTCCGCTGTGCCGTCGCCGCGCCGGGCCGTATCGTCGCTCTTGACGGGCGCCACCATGAACTCCTCCGAACGGCAAGTGCCATCACCATCCTCGGCGTCTACACCCGCCGTCTCTAAGCTATCCGTGTCAGTCCCCCCTCCACCGCAACCGACGCCGCGAGAGTTTCCATCCCCGACTTGCAGTAAACTCCAAGAAGTGGGAGGAGGTCTCTAGGAGAGGGGGCACAAGTTGCACCTGTGAGAACGGAAGCACCGTCCGACTATCGCCGGACGCATCTCCAGGCGCTAATTGGGTGCCCCCTGCACTCCCATCTCCCTCCCTTGTAATAATATTTCCACCCCTTAACATGATTCAGACGGAAGACGACGACACGTGTGGTGTCGAACGAAACACGCAATTGAAATTTCCCAAACGAAACATGCACTTGAATAATGGCGGTTATGGAAATGGCTATGGAAATTTCTGAAGAATTTCTCCTTCCACGAAAAGAAATTGCAGAGAGGAAAATACGTATACGTTAGCCCCGGAATAACTCAAGGTGGTAGTGTTGTCGCTTATCACCAAGTAATCCCGGGTTCGATTCCCGAAGGGGCCAGAAAATTTATAGCTTTTCACATTACTGTCCTAGTTCATACAGCTGTGACTACTGAAAAGCCTACCTTCCTTCCTCTATCCAGCTCCTCCTAGTATCAATACCTAACCACTTCTACTAACCCCTCCACGTGGACCAAGTTGTTGGTAAACCCAGCTAAGCGGCGCACCTACTAACAATGACCTACCACCCGACTCCTCACTCCTATCGCTCCAAGTAGATAAGCTTCAATAGCACGCTACATTTCCCATTTACAAATACAACAATACAATAACTCAAGAGTACTGTTGAAAAATAGGAAGATCTCTTTAGCTACACTATAAATTTACAACTAATAACTTATAGCTTAAAGTTTTAGTTGTAAAAATTATTTGTTATTAGTTTAACTTGGCAAGTTTATTTGTATCAAGTAAATTAATTGTAGTAGAAATTTCTCAATTAAAATATAATAGCAAGTAATAACTTTAGTTTTTAACTAAAAGTTAACTCATCCAATAATAGACCAGAGTTCTTCTCACTTGGTACTACACTAAATATCTGATGTGATTGGTTAAATTATATATGTTTAAAGCTATTTAAAAATAGTGATTTATAAAAGTTTCACACGTTCGCGATGAATTTGCCAAGTTGAACTAACAGCAATTAATTTTAGGATCTAAATGAACCATACTAAATTAATTAACTTTGAAACTTGAAACTATTCAGGTCGCTGCATTCATTGGTGGTAGTTAAATCTGTCAAATTGATTGAATTATAAATAATACAAAGTGATTGCTTTTAGTCGGTCAACGATCTGAGCTCACTCAATATGCGCGTGACGAGAACAATACAGAGGGCACAAAATTCAACTCATCATGGGAATGCAAATAACAAAAATTTCACGTGATGTAATAAACTAATTTGATTTCTTCTCGTCGTATTTAGAACCAAATACTAAAATATAAATTAAAGACAATTTAAAACTCTGTCCCATTCAGGAACAATACGAAAATATTTTATATACCAAACGTATACAATGAGAATTATAACATTTAAAATTCTTGCCATGCGTCCACAACGTTACCGATCAGAGCAGAGGGTTTTCAACCAGCAGTGAAGACCAGACAATTCAATACTTCATACCTGCAAAGAAAAGAAAGACGATATAGAACCAACAAACTTTCCATCGTATTATTTACCTAAATGAGCAACGGAAATTAGTATATAAAAAGAAGTTTGATTGAAACCAAACCAAGTATGTTTGCTCCACAAAGTTATTCAATTTCGTAAGTTTTAAATTCTTGTTTTCTAAAAAGTGAGGCTTTCATCAAGAGATTAAGTCACATATTTTATATAAATTCATCCTCTTGGCACTGCCTGTTACCTTCTCTGGGAGATATTTTATTCAGAAGGGTGTCTTCAAGAACAGAAAAGGAAACATGCGTGGCATTTGGAGGACTTACATTATCTTCCAAGTGAAAACATAAGGAAGACAATACTTGGCACATCAAGCGATTGACTCCGATAACTTCCATACCTGAAACCGGAGTTCTTAAACTCGACAGTTCCTGATGGCCAGAAAGTCGAGCGAGGGATTAAAAAGTTTGGGTACCATCAAACTCGACAGATTGTACCTGTTCTAATGGCTTGCCGCCCGCCGCGCCCCCTTCTACCGACGCACCGAACTGCCGCTAATGGATTGTATGATTCATTTACTGGAGAGTTATTTAGAGTGATATTAATTAAACATTTTTATTTTTATTCCCATTATCTCAAATTGTTTGAATTCTACACATAATTCCAATAAAAATGAACCCAAACACGATGTATTTATGATATTACAGAGTTTTAAGTTTCCGTTAACATAGTATATAACAAGTATTGTAATCATGAAAAATAAACGGTCGCGAAATTTTGACGACTATATCAGTTTTGGGAGCCTCTGATTCCGAGAACAATGTGCCAATTATAATTATAATGTTCTTGATGCTTTCATGAAACATATGATTGAAAGGAAAACAATTATTTTGTGTATCGTACTAGAGTAAATGCGTTGGTTCTAGATAGTGCACCTACGTTCGGCACTTCGGGTTTTAGAACCAAACACTTAGGCTTTGGGTAACTTTTTGGCTCTGGTTTTATTTCTGACACAATATGTATTTCCCTCTAAATCATGAAATGTGCTTTTTATGCAGTTTATGATACGAATGAAACAATAAGACAGATCTTTGTAACAGCAGGTTTGCTTATTCGCCTGAATGTCAAAAATAAAAGGTTTAGCCGCTAAGAAAGCTTAGATTTAACTTCAATTTTTCATCAAAATATTTTTTTCAACCATGAAAGTTCTTTTATCTTCATAATTAGGGTGTTTTCTCATGAATTGCTCATTTATTGTTGAATTTCTGTTGTTAGTAATGTATGTGCGGGTGTTGACTATAAGAGAGTCATTGCTCAAATGTTTTCGGAAGTCGACACATAAAATTAAGAAATATAAGAACAATATAATATAAGAATAATGTATAAGAACAATTTGTATAAACAAATTCGACACCACTTATGTTTGGAAACTTTGAATTCTAGAATTCTCAAGCAATTCTCTGAATAATAGATTTAAGTTTCCAAATCCAGTCGTTGTATGTTTCTTAGAGAGAAAATATCCTAGTATGTGTTATATTTTATTGTTGTCAGCTATTTTGTGTAAAATATATCAGATGTTTCTCTAATATTGTAAAGAATTTATTCATGTTGAAATAAAATTTATTCTTTTTAGCAGCAGCTCGATAATTTTTAATTTAAAAAAATTACCAGGAAAACAAGAAAGGAGGGGAAAGAAAGAAGCTGAACGCTCAGATTTCAACAATAAACTCAAGCAAAAATAAATCGCTAAGATTTTCTAAAATGCTCCTTCTTCAGGTTTTTGCTTATAACTTGATAATACATTTTAGAACGAAACACCACTGTACCTAAATAATTTAATATTAAATTTCCAACAAATTATGTTGTGTCATTTTGTCGTCAGACGAACGGATAAGGTTTAAGAGCGCGATTGTACAATGGATCAAAGAACTTATTTTCCCCATATTTTGTTTATAACTTGAGAGCTATTTACTTTGATAGTAAACGTCCTTATAGGAAAATGAAATTTATTGAACGTCCAACAAAATATGTTTTTCAGAGTTTTTTTCTCTGACGATTGTTTATTCGCTTGTGCGCGTTGAACTTAAGTACACATCTATGTAGTCGAGTCAACGTGTACTTTTTTCCTTGCATGGTGTCTGTGGTCCAAATACGGTTCGACTTCTGGCTTTTAACTCTTGTAAATTCACAGAATTGAAAAAATGGCATAGCATTTGGCATAACATCATATCTAAAACTCATTGCTTCAAGTTTAAAATCCATGCAAACGGAGAATTGTTGAAATTTTTATGTTTTTTTTTTTAAATTTCTGATGGTCGAAAATTTCGGTTCATCTTATCAAAAAATCAGAACTACCCTATTTGATGCAATTAAATAATACGTATCGACTCTTCGACATAGATGTGCACAAAACTTCCACGCACAGAAGAGGGTAAACAGATTGTCAGAAAAAAATCCAGGATAACGTTTTGTAGTTTAATGTATTTCATTTTCGTGTGAAGACATTTTCTCGAAGACATTTTATTTAATCGTTACAGACCATGGTATATGGACATGCAAATATTTCTTGACGGTAAATCGATACCGTCAATTGGCCTTGCAACTTCACCTTCACACTTCCTTCAAGATGTTTAATTATTATTCTATTTTAATGTAATACTTTTAAATTTAAGGCAACTTAAAATTGAAATTATATGATATTACATCGAGCTGTTATGAATATTATTTAGATTTAATAAGAAAAATGTGAAGAGAATTTACTTAAGTTTTTATATAATTTTCTTTAAATTTCAGAAAATGATGTATTTTTTGGTTGCAGCAGACGGTTCACTTCATTGAACAATCTTTCAATTATATTATTTTCGAAGTTGTTATATTCTTTTCGAAGTTGGATATGATCGTTTCAGAGTCATCCCAGAGTAATAGAAGAGATTTCAGAAATATACGAGAGCATGTGTGTACTTAACCTTCTTAAGCTTAAGAACTTCCATATTAATGTTTTCAAAGGTTTTTGAAACATTAAAGTTAAGTACAGTTACGAGTACAGTAACTTTATTCTAGGCTTTTGGAAAACTAAAATTAAATTTTCTGTGAAAGTGTTAAAACACTACGTTTCTTTAAACGAGTTTTCATCTAGAAACAGTGACAACAAAAAAGTAATACGTTTTATTACATAAAAAGACAGACATTTCCACAACATGATTCGCACACGTTCGTTCTTCGCCTTTGGTGTTCTTTCCTTCCATGTCGGTAATCCATGCATCCTTCCCGAGACACCAGGAACGACCCGAGGTCTCCGCTGCCGCGCTGCAGCCACCTTGAAGGCTGCCGCTGAAATTACTCGGCGCCACAGCGACACGCGTCCTCAGGAGGAGGGTGGTTGCGCCCGGTGCGTTGCCCGTGGCGCAACATTCCTTGTACAAATTTTTAATAACGCCACGCCGAGGCACCAGCATCCTTTCCTCCCTCTCTCGCCTCAGGCACCCCTTCGCGGAACCACCCGCGCCCCGGGGCCTAATAACGCTCCGTTGTTGCTGCTTCGCAGGGTGAAGGGGCGGGGATGTTGCAAGGAGGGGAAAAGAGGCAGCGGGCAATGGGATGGGTCTTGGAGTGAAGGATTGGATCTAGTCAATGGGTTGTGGAAGGGAATTTACTTAATTATTTATTCTCTTATTTGTCATATGGGGAGGTTCAGGTCATGAGATCATGTTCACGTCATCCAACCACAAGGGTTTGGAACGGAGAGATGTTAGGAGATCTTGAACGATACTGATCAAGAGAGTGTGAGGGAAATCACAGTTTGAAAACAACCATATTTGCCGAGCGAAGAATAGACTCTTCGGCTTAGCACTACGTAGGAAGCAAAGAATCTACCATTGCGAGTTTACAAAAAAAATTTTTTAAGAGGAAGATAGAAAAAGCAAATAACTCTGAACACAGTCTGAGAAGCATGAAGTGAATTACAACAAGGCTTATTTCACTGCAAAGCTACGTTTCGGACAAATCTTCAAAGTAGCCAGTTTTTATGAATGTAAGGACGGCAATGTATGTAGGCTTTTTTAAAAAAATAACAATATTTAAAAGCCATTTAAGCGATTCCTTAACTTTTTAGCTTGTTAACACGGTTCAATTTTTGTTAGTATACAGTTTTTTGGGACTAGCACGCGATAACTTATGGATAAATAGGAAAGGAGAGAATACGGAAAGTTTATCGATACAAATGGAATAGAAACCCGAGTCACAACCACGCATTTCTAAGTCGGTATGATAATCCTTATTTGATTTGTGTAAGAATAACTAAAAATATGTACTTTATGTACCTAATAAAACAATAAATACTACATACATGTATTATCTACAATATAAAAATGTACAATATGTGATTTGACCAAACGAATTATAAATCACAATTTATTCACAAAATATTTATAAAATTTAATTTGTTCAATAAGTTCAAAATAGTTGTTGTAAAGCATGAAACTATTAATGGGGCTACGATATAAAGAAGATAGTGCAACAAAATAAAAAAATGATGATGAAGTGGTTTTCTTTGAAATCACTGAAGATGGTCACTTGTACTACTAGTGAATATATCATCTTCAAATAAATGGTCTTCGAAATCTTCCCTAGCGACTAGTGAAGTATCTCGGATCTACTTTTATATCCAGCTACGTTAATCTCCGTCCAGGAACATTTCCTTCTCTCTTCTTTCACACACACACCAAAGAGGAAAGGAGAAATGGATTTACCCGTCCGCTCGGTGTTTCGCCCATATTTTGCTGCCGAAAAGCGGCTACAAACATTACTGCCAACTACAACTATCACGCCGTCCATGGGAATAAATAAAACGGCGTAGCACGCAAAATGGTTGTCTGTGGTCTGTGTGGGTTAGCCGTAAATAAATAAATATTCGTGAGGCGTGGAAAGCCCATAAAGTGGTGACTCAGACAACGACAATGAATTCTATGTCCCCAAAGAGAAGGATAGGGTAAAGATATATTCTCAATTGAAGAGACCTATCCATAATCCGGTTTTCTATATACGACATAGCCATACATCGTGTTTCAAACAATTGTATCTAGTTTTTTTAAGGTAACATCATCGGATTTTCAATATAATTAAAACATTTGTAGTACAAAATCTCAACTTTTCGGCACTAATGATTTCACGCAATGACGAGGCCTAATAACGTACCGCAATTTTTAAGACATTTTTATCCAACAACGTGTTCTAATTAAAAAAGTTGGTGTAGTCAATAGTAATATTAGCTGAACGCTCCCAGCGTCATTCGGAAGTTTGATTTGGTACCTTTCGACCTGTTTCCCATATTTTCATGAAGTTTCAGTATGCGAAAGAAAATTATTCGTTGATATCTCGAAAGAGACAGCACTCCCTATCGGTATCGCTTTGTCAACACCTACGTTTAACGAGCTACCCCTACAGTACTTCCTCGAAAAAGTAAATTTCAAATAACGAAAACAACATTTGAAATGCTAGCGTCGTGTCAAATCTCGACAGTTTCACGCAATTTCACCAAATTTGATAAAAGATACATTAAATGGTACAGATTTGCACAGAGAATAAACACTCAAACATAAAAAAAATCGAATTGGTATTGCAGATACGTAATTCCTCCATGTAAGAACACAATTAAACACCTCTGAAAGGATGACCCGTATAAATGGCGCGAAGCGTTGATGCAGTGTTTCTCGAGTACCGTAGTCCGGTAATTCGCGACGATTAAGGTGATCGTCATTAACTTAGCTGTGCTGCAACCGACCAGTGGCTGGGTGGCGTACAACCTCTCGGGAACCAGCCGTGCCTCAAATTAACTGCAAGCGAGCGGCGAGCGGCGAGCGGCGAGCGGCGAGCGGCGAGTGAGCGAGCGAGCGAACGAACGCGGGCGCGAATGGCGTATATTCGGGGCGCTGCGGTCACTTTAATAGCGTAGGTGGACTGTACTCCTCTGAGTGTGTTCGCGATGCATTTGGGAGTCGTTTGCACGTTGCAGTAAGTAAATTCAGGGGTGGCGCTGTTTCAGGGTCTCCGTTGAAGAATCGTTTAATTCAAGTTATATATGAATTCCAACACTAAACGTCTATCTCATGATGGGTGGGAATAATCGATTACTGTTGTTCATTAATAAAGTTTGGTCATTCACAGAATCCAGCAAGAAATATTTATGTATTATTCACTATTAACTTAAATGATTTTATAATTAATTTGTTGCTTTGTAATCGGATTGTAGATTTTAAATATAATTTCAATAAAATTAAAAAAGCTTCATGAATATTTGGCAACAAACTGTTGATGCAATAATACAAATTCAAAGTTAGGAAGAAGTTTAGAATATATTTTTATATCTTTTATATCTATGAGAACAATTCTTTATGCTGATCATGAGCAAAAATTAATTGAGAAAATTCCACATCAATATCTCAAAACTTACTTCATTTGTATTAGTGGAGGATATTACTCTAGTGACAACTAAAAGTGTAACATGTACCTATTATAGTAAGATACGTAGAACAAATATTCAAAATACGTAAATTAAAAAAGATTTTTTATTCGTTTTCGTTTCACAATTAGTGAAAATATTATTTTTCCCCGTTGAAAAAACACGAGGCGTATTAGTAAATTTGTTGAATTCATATTATCCAGTCCCAATTTATACCAAAAATATAGAAAATAAAAGAAGTCATTAGAATATATCCATAATTATAACTTTATTTCCTCGCACATTTTCTGGTAGAGACAGCTAAATCCAATTGTGAACTCTGCGACACGGTGGGTTTAATAAGTGCGTGACTCATTGTGTATATTTATTTGTTTCGTTTTACGAGCTCAGCTCCGGCCTGATCCCCTCTCCACACCGCATGTCCCGTGACCCGGTAGTGGTCCATACGTTGAAGTAATAATTCGCATTTATTTCCGATAACGCGGAAATTCCCTTGGCTGTGCGGCGCTGCGCGCACCGTCGCCGCTCGCCCGGTTGTTCACCCGGCAGCCCTGTTGGGAGTACCGAGAAGACTGAACTCGCATTAGGTACATTTGGCACGGCCATTAAAACAAAGCACACGGCGACGCGGTAGTGTTTGTGCTCGGCAAGGTGCGACCGAGAGAGTGATACATTGAACTATGTGGTTACAAAAATGAGACGATTTCGCTAATAACCGATATTACTCGAAATTGTGCTTTCATTACTTGTACCTTTTCAATGGAGTTTACTGGTTTCCGAATAAAATAAAACTCGATAAGAAGAGTGTGGTTGTATTTAACGGAAGATATCAGAGGAAGAAATTATTCCATGTAATGTTGGCGCAATTAGTCAAAATCATTTAGCCTCTTGCAAGAAGAGGAAAGTAAATGCAGATGAGATGCAAGTGAAATTCTTATTTTTCAATGACGAGAGAGTATAAAAATATTCCAGTTTAGAATTCACTATGCGTAGTAGAACTTTGATGAAAATGAGGTTACGCATGACTGAACGATGAGATTCGATACGAGAGAGGAATTCTGCAAGTTTCCGATCATTTTTATAAGGGACCCTGACCTAGTAGGCTACTAATGATATTTTCAGAATTTCTTCCTGTACTGCCACTTGATTCATCATGCGATTTACCATTAATTCTATCACACATTTGTTGGTATATGGTTATCTTGATTTTTTTATTTTCAAAAATATGATTTACACAGAATGAGGACAATAACGATTCACTATTTTATAATATGTAAATTAACGTACAGTTTAGTATCTTGTACTCCATTCAATGAATATTTACAAAAAAGTTCTATTTGAATTAGTAAAGTATACTTGAGTATACAACTGAATATATGAAAACTGAATATACTGAATATATTTACAACTGAATATATGAAAACAACAAGAGACTTATACAGTAAGACATACATGTGGATGGTTTAGGATACACAAAAAACTTGGGGGAAGACTTCTAACAATTGCTAAATGTTTTAACAAATAAAGAAAAAAAATTGTCGACAGTTAAATCTACAAATATATTCATCCTCATCAGGGAAGTTCCTGCGAGCAGCTTTGAAAGATGAAAGAAAGCTAAAAGAGGTTCGTAAGTTAGTGTATGCGTGTGCGCACTTGGTGTTACGCGTCGTGTACGTACGTGATGATTACGTCATGATTGTGACTTGTGATGTCACAGAAAAAAAAATTAATAAAATGAAAATATGATAATATTTATAATGGTCGCTGCTCCGTAATGATGCAATGAAAATTAATTAATCACTTACTTAAAGGACTAAGTAAATTAAAAGGAATGAAGAAAACGGAAATAGCTGTGAAATAATTAAAACACATGATTTGGCAAATATCAATATAATGAAATCTTAAACATTACACAATGATGCACAATGACGTGCTCTGGATAGATGCTATGAAATACTACGATAGTTTACCATACTCTGTGCACAGAAACCCAAAATGATTAACTGTTGATCTCTAAAATATTTAAAATGATACACATCGGAATCAAAACAGTAGTATGAACTGAAATGAAAGATAGTATTACACAATATTATTACATAGCAACAAGTTATTTAAATTCCCATTGAAAACGCACATTCTACTGCAGCACGCAAAAGGGTAAACATGAAGTACAAATTTTACTTGAGATAAACGAAACAGTAGAATTGGTTTTTAACTTGAATACAAAATGATTGAAATACAACATGATTGAAATAATTCATGCAATCTTTCTCATGAAGAACTGAATTAAAATATGAACGATATCAATACAATCTTACAAATACAAGTTGAGATTACAACTGTAGGGTCAAAGTATTTATATTCCTGTAGAAAATATACATGTTAGAGTTTTGTATGAAAATTTACGAAAAATAGAAATTGTGGATTCCTATCTGTGGCTCGGAGATCCAAATCTGGTGCAGTCGCGGCGCTGGCATCGACATCATTTCCAGACAGGAGAGGCCCTTAATCCAGTTGCCGACGGCGTGGTGATGAAAATGAGTGTACACGTGTAGGGCATGAAGAAAACTAATGAGGTTTTAAATCGATTCAAAAAGTCAACTCATGTATAACAGTTTGTGCGAGTTGCACTGCGAGTGCGATAGTTCACTGTCATCGGATGCGTGATATCGACGCATTTCGACTGAGCGCGTCGCAAGATGCGAAATACTCACGCCAAGTTGCAGAGCAACTGCCGGCGCTCAGCACGGAACGTGGTGGGCGGACGGGGGCGTAGAGTGCACCCTAAACGCGTCGCGAGAAACATGTAGAGTAATGACTGCTGGTAGCACAGTGAATTGACTGCTACGACGCGGGGGGACGGGGTGGATGGGAGAGAGGCGCACATTTTTTCAGGAAATGCCCCTGCATTACTCCAGCCAGTGGCGCCCCCCTGAACCGGGTGCCAAATCTACGAAACCCCTTGGGATGGTAACTGCTAAGCTGTGAAGGGCAAGCAAAAGGGCAACGCCCTGTGAGGGAGTGTGAAAGGGTGCGCCCTGTCGAAGAATATTCAAAAGTACCACATGAAGTTCTAAAGAACGAAGTTCGGTGTCCTAAATGGGTATGCAAGGAATGCGATTTTTCGACAGACGCGTCGGCTGGAGGCGTGAAGGAAAAAGCCGATGGTGGCTGAGTACTGAACAGTTAGTATACTGCGTTATTGTGTATTCCGCGGACGACTTACGGATGAAAATCTCCGGAAGGAAGATTCTACACAAAGGTGTTCATAAAATGATAACAGTGTGGATACAATGTTAATAGTGACGAGAGCGCAGTCAACTAAGATGACAACAATATGGCGGCTACACATTGACGACGGAAAACAGAACCCTGGGGAAATCCCCGCGGAGGCAGAGAACACGACGACGTAGTTCGAGCCACGAACGCCTGTTACGGGCGATTCGCAACCTGATGGGGGGATAAGAAGGAGCGGCGGCGTCGGATTACGTGGTCCCAAGTCTTACTCTACCGGTGACAGCCAACGCGAAAAAAATGAGGGTTCTAGGGTACTTCAATGTTTTCATAAACATAGAGTTTTTCTTAAAACACGATCTTTAACAGCAAAAGAAAGACATTTTTTTTTCATTTTTTGCAAGTAAACATTGTTTTATAATATATACATTAATGGGTTCAATATGTAAAGACACTGTTTTATGCTCACATTAGAAAAAAAGACGCACAAGTTTTCATGATTCCGTAATTCTTGGATGTTGAGTAATAATGAAATGCATTGTAAACATTTTACCTCACATTTTATTAACTGAAATATTTTTACTCATAGCTTACGCAATAACTAAGAAAGTAAATGAAAGTATATTTTAATTAAAGACCATGTCAATTTAATTAAAATATAAATATATAAGAAAACAAAAATTTATTACATGTAGAGCGAAGAGTTTGAAAGCCATTTACAAACAAGTTAATAGATTTTGGACTGGTTGTACGACAAGCAGAGAACAGGATTGATAAGCTTGAATACGGGATGCAGTACGAAACCTATGAATATGACGGATAGCCTACATGAGACAGAAGAGAGAAAAGGGATGTCACGGGGAAAAAGGAAGGCTGTGTCGGCAGCGAATTATGACGAGGGAGCCTCGTGCATCCCTTCCTTTATCTTCCCGCCAAAACCGCCACCAAACAATCTCCGGGGCGTTGTAATTTACGTAGCGAAGATACTAGTGGACGCTCTCCTCTCCACATTCAACACAACCTCTTTTTACTTCCCATGTTGACATCAACTATTATCAGCTTGAACTAGGAGCATTAGCCTCCAAGAATAGTTTCATTTTCTATTCCGTTTCCAACGTTACCACTTTTGACATTCCTTGTATTCCCTCATGACAGCAAATGATGAATAAAAAAATTATTACACAACTTCCTTAAATTTTCTTTCTGCAACTCTTCATGATCCAATGTGAAAATAATGCTGAAATTATGAATAATTGTATTTTACGTTACAAATGAGAAATATACTGCTGGCGAACCTCCTTTTAGCTATTTAAATACTAATTTTAACCATCAGGAATCTCCAAAATGCTTTCATTTCTACCTCAAAGTCATTTTATAATATATGTATTACTAAAATAAAGGAATAAAATTATTGCGCAGTCACCAATTTTATTAATAACGAGCGATAGGTTTTTCGTGTCGCTAAATCATTAATTATACGCCACACCATTATTGCTCAATTGACCCATAAATCACTAGAAAAATAAATAGATCGAAAATCTTTAATGTTTGAACTTACTCTATGTAAATTAAAAAAAAATAAAAAGCAATTGAATCGGTGAAAAGTTCAGTAATTTCATAACACTTTTATGAAGCAATTAATACAAGTCTAAATCTCCTGAAAATTCTTCACAATTCTTTCTCCTTAGTAAATTAATTGTGGAGTTGTTTTGTTTCGTGAGAAACCCACAACTTCGTATACGAAGCTGGAGGTGTTAGTGATCCGTAACCGCCACAGCCGCTGCGCCAGAGGGATGCCCTAATCCTTCTCCGTGAGCCACGTCGCAGGAGGGCTAATGCGTCTGTGGGTCCTGAGGGGTTGCTCTGAAGATGGGGATGGTCGAGGATGGGGGAGGAAGTACAGGATGGAAGGACGACAAAGATCGAAGAGAGGGGAAATGCACTAGGATTAGCGAGAAGATGAATTTCAAATGTTAAAAACAACAACAACGAAGAGTCACATGTCAAATCATAGTGAAAAACTTAATAAATGATCTGTAACAGTTCACAATTAAGAAAATAAAAAAAATTACCAACTATACTTTAAGGTTAAAAAAAAACAATCCTTAAACTAAAATTCTATCTTAAAATAAAATAGCCAAAATGTCACAGTACTTGGAAAAGAAAGAAATCATTAATAAAACCATTGCTTCTTTTTTTCTGATTAAGGTACATTTTGAAGACGAAAAAGTATTCTTACATGCAGAGAGCAGTCGGTGGAGCGATTGCCCTAGGGCACCTTCCCCCAATCCAGACCAGACTGTACAGTTAAGAGACGTGTATGTAACATGCACGTATGTCTCGTACAGACGAGACAGCGCACAAGGTAGGCGGTGGGAAGGGTGAAGAGTGGGTGGAAAAGGAAGGCGGGGTGTGGGGTGGGGGAGATACAAGGAGACGTCTCTGCGTTGCGGGCCAGAGGATGGCCTCGTGCCACGCCTTCGCAAGAGCGCCGCTTTGCCGTCACCTGCATGCTAAAGGCAACGCACCTCAGGTACAGCGCTCTCAGATGCGGAAGCAGGCGGGAATGATGGAGGATTGCGAGAGGTTTTGGAAAAAGAACGGAGCTTTTGCGAAAATTTGGAGGAGACATTGTTTATGGAATATGTCATGAACACAGCAATGCATCGATGACAAAGTGTTGTAAACAATGTGGGAATATTTTCGTATAAAATGCTTTTAAACTAAGACCTATATTGGAAATACTTCAAAGAAAGTTCCATTTCTTTAGATCAACTAGAACACAAATGGTGATGGAGACTGCTTTTGGTGTAATGTACAGGAACAATCACATCACAGAAGATAGAACCTTAGATCCTATTCTTTAAATTTCCTGACAGAGTAGTAATGTTCGTGAGCAGAAAACTTGTTCTACCCAAGCGCACTTGATGAGGTAATCTAAATTCATGCGACAACGTTTTTAATTCGTTTAACACAATTTGGCAATTCAGATGGGACATTAAACACAAATTTGGAAGTTACTTCTTTCGAAGAATTAGAAACTTGGATTGTTATCCACAAAATGTTTTTATGATCACAAGTCATCCATCTCAAAACCCACAATATTATGACTAATGCTTAATAATGTTTGTTTCTCAAAATTCATTTTCTTTTCGACAAATCCATTGTCCCCTAGATACCTTGACTTTCATTGTACATTTACACGATTTATTGATAGATATCTCAATGGACAGCTGCCATCGTAAAATTTATTGGCCTTGTAGAGATGGTGTTTTTTTTAAGGAATGCTTGTTTGGAGTACTTATTGAACGCGAATAACCAACTTTCTTGAAACTAGTTAGAAAAGATACGTATAAAGAATCATATCTTCCTCAACTTGACATACTTGCACTATACTGTCAACTTGACATACTTGCACATACTACTGCTCTTCGGTTCGATCCTTCCAGTGTATAACTTGTTCCAGAATTTACATATTCCCGCAACTTCTCTCTTCCTATTCCATAGAGTTCACCCCAGTACAGTGCCACCTCTTCTTGGGCACCAGGTCTCCTCCACTATCTGCCACAGTACATGGCACGTGTCCCGAATAACGAGGGCACAGGCAGCGATGCGACAGCTCTCAGGTTGGTTGGTGATGTAGAGTAAGTGTTTGGTGCATCCACAGAGGGAGACTTAAGGGATAAAATTGGAGGACGATGCCTGCTTAGGGAAGCAGTGTGTGAGTAGACTAAAAATAGATAGATTTCCGAGAAATCTCTCAATAAATAGATTTCAGAATAAAAGATTGAAAACACAAGTACTCACCTACTTATTACCACGTTTTGTGAAACACCATCAATGCTAAAGTATACGTGACGAAGTAGAGCGAAGTGTGTGCATATATAGAGAAAAATTATCAAATATTCAGCAAGTGCCGATGTAAATAATTATTTAATAGAAATTGATTTTAAATCGACAATTATATAATTTTTATCAAATTATTTATTGATATAATTAAATTAAACGATTCATTTAATAAGCAGCCCTCGATAAGAATATGAAAACTACCACTTTACAAGAATTTCAAAAAAATCAAATTTTTATTGATGCAAATGTTCATTTATTTTATTTTCGGTTTAGTTTATTTAACTGAAGACACGTACGTTAAACAAACTACTTGAAAGAAAGACAAGAATGATTAGACCAATAGTTCTAATCTGATTCGCAGATGGACTTTCAAATAGGTCTCCATACTGTCTCTTTCTACAAAACATTCCTACCAAATATAAAAATGCTATTTTCGAACTCGGTGTTTCAGAATGATTACATTACCAACAAAAAATACCAAATGATGGCACGAAATGAAAACAGAAAGCTACTAAAACTGTTAAAGGGGGTAAGTGAGACCAAATGTTAATGTCGAGGTATCAGATGAAATTGTGCATCTTCAGGAAACAAAGATCCGTGTCCCAATGATCTCTCTCTTTTGTTCAATACTTTTCTTCCAGAAAGCCAATAATTTCTGGCTATGAAACGGATCGCACGCATTCTGAGCAATCACATGCGTGTACGTCTACACGACTCGTAGTGAACGCCAAAATGGTTGTTGTGCAGGTTATGGCAACCATGTGAGTTACGGCCATGTTGATCGCACAGTCAACGTGGGAATAGTTCACGATTAGATGCAGTAAGACGAATAAATTGGGAAAAGGGGGAATGTTGGAAAGAGAAGGGAATTAGCATATTTTTCATTTTCACTAATTCCTGTCCTGCACGAGGCGTAATTGTTACCGTCGAAGCGTCGCACTCTCGTTGCTTCCCTCGCCGTAGTCGTACTCACTCCATCCACAGTATAACATTTCACGAACACGGTGACTTGGCAATATTTTCTATCGACTCAATACATTTCAAGTCGATTTGTATTGCGTTCATAATGGTTAAAACATGTAATAGTAATAAAAAAACATTCACATCAAAATAAGGAAATTTAAACGAACAAAATTTAATACATGATTTAAGCTCAAGAAATCGTTTAAAAATAATGTAAGAATATTTTAAAGAAATACAAAAATTATTCGACGAAGTAAATTTCCAACCACCCAAAGTATCAATGATCTTAAATGATTTTTTTTATATTATAGGTAGTTTTTGTTCCGTTGAATTTGTCTCATAAGAATCACAAATACATATAATAATAGCAATTCAAAATCATAACACCACCAAAGTTGTTTATGAACAGATTACTTTCAGGTTTTATAAAATTATTAAAATCATTATTGGAGTCATTTAATTATTCAATTCTAATCGAGAATCCAGTTATTCGCCTTAATGAAAAATCTTCAATATATCCTCGATTTGCTCCATCTTTGCATCCATTGGCGCAGCATTCTCTCCCCACCGTCATTTGCTATCACCCCAGTTGCTGCGAACTGCCTCGTTACGGCGCTACTGATGCCGAATGCACGACCGGCGTGCCATATGAAACAGGCAATGCACAAAGCTTGCGTAGGACTCGTACGAAATGCCACAAAGCAGTTTATGTCTCATATACCGGTAAGCACGCACTTCACTTCAAGATGAAGCAATCCGAATCATTACTTTGGTCTTGGATAGGACAGAAATGAAACTTAAGAATCCACATTATTTCTCCTATTTCATGATACACTACTATTTGATGGTAATTATAAAAAAATAAAAATGAACATATTTATAAAAATTCTGCCGCAAAATAACTTTATGTTGTTTAAGTAGCATTCTATCTTAAAAATGAAACAGGTTGAAAATTTTGAATGAATGGTTTAACGCGAAAAATCTGAAAGGAGGAAGCAATAACCTTATAACCTCACATCTAATCACTCAGATTTATTGATAATTTTGATATTAATCAAGTAAAGGAATATAAATGAAAAATAGTAGCGGCATGCATTAATTAATGACAACAAGCACATGAGTTGATTTTTACAATATATTATTTTTATAGTATGTGCACGGTTCCCAAATAGGACGAGAATTACTAAATATCATGTTACGGAAACTGACACTCCCCAGCAGAAACTGGACATATGACCATGTAATAATAGGAAATGGCCGTCTCGAGTGAGAACAAGAGGTGAGGACCCAATATCGATCGTCTGGGGATAATCTTGTATCTCCTATCACCTTTGGGAGCGGGTCGTGTTAAGTGAAACGAAGTCACTGAAGTAAGAATATATATGAACGAACAATACGCTATAAATTGAGAAACTCAGATTGACTGCTCTCACACTGACGTAGTGAACCATGCATATCATTTAAACATAAATGGAAGTGTACTAAATAAACCCATATCATAGAAAATAAATTTATCATCAATGAGTATTTTCATAATCTATCATTATAGTAATAAAATAAAGTTGCAATACTTAACAATTTTGCAAATGCTATTTATTTTTTCTCCCAGAATGTAATAATTGTTTTTTTTATTTCTGAATTCAATAATTGTCTCTTATCTGTAGTGACAAAGTAGCCTGAATTCCACAAGATAAAGGAACTACATATAGTAATACGAACAACAGAGATATTGCAAAGAAAGTATCTCCAGAAATAGTTTAATGTTATATACTATGCGATTCCTATTTTACAAAATAATAAATTTATTTATTTTCTGACTGATGGCAACGTGCACACCATGACTACGCTTCCATCCTACCGCACTTTCGGGTGAAGGATTTGGGAAAGAGTACGTTGCGTTCCCAGAGTACAGAGCTGGCATTGGTATGAATTGAGTGAAGAAAACTTCATCCAATTCGGCAATGCGGGAGATAGAACCAGCATTCTCCTACTCATTGGTTATTCAGGTAAATCCTATGTTCAAAAATGATATCCAAATTCAATTTGATAGTAATATAATTGTGTTGAGGATATTGTGATGTGAAATATTAATCAAAAGTTCAGTGAATAAAATCGCACATTGTCATTCCCAGATTATATCACACAAACATGTCATTTTCGAGACAGTAAAAAAAAAGTATTATAAAATTCTACTCGTTATTAAAGCAAGCCACATGATAAAAGAAAAAAAAGGAAGTGCAGATAAGAATGACACATTCTGAAATATGAAACATTATTTTCAGGAAGAAAGATCACCGGAAGCATCAGAACAGTCCCTTACATGAGATTTCAACCTCCCACTTTATCCTCCCCTTCTTAATTCTGTACGTGTAATATTCTCCTACACTGTTTCTTCTACATCCGTAGCCTCTTTGGCACCTCACGTCCTTCATCATCGTTTCCTTCCATCGTAACGTAGGTGTGACGTAAGCCACCACAACCAACATCATGTTCACCACCCACACTCCACTCCCCCATTCCAGTCTCCTAGACCTCCATGCTCGCACCCGAATAACACGCCGACTTTATTTTCGCGAGAAAATGGAAAACCACCGGACACAAAGAGCGGCTGTTTTTTAATTTCGCGCAGGGATCCCAAGCGGGCGGGCGGTTAGCGGAGGGTGAGGGAAGAAGAGAAAGGGGCAGTGCCTGGAAGAGGCAGAACACATGAATACGTATGTGGGAGAGGGAGAAAAAGAGAAGGTCGATTCGCTAGCACTCAAGTGATGGGAAATGAGGCGAGGAAGTACAGCCGTTTCAAATATAATTTTTTCGACATTTCTCAACCAGTAATATAAAGGTGAGATTTATTCAGAGGAAGAATTTCGATATATGAGTGTGACATATACTGGGCGGATGCAAGGTAACAAGTTTTGAAGACAAACTTGTGAGTGGGGTATCTGTACAACCAGCATTGTTTCAGGTCGTGAGTGATGGACGGGTGGGGGGTGAGTATGTTTCCAGACGAAATGTCCAGCGAGGAACAAGTCGTGACGGTTAATATGCGGCGAACGAAATGTCGCAACGAAGTCAAATATCTGTTTTGAACACATGCGTAGGTGACCGTCACTCATCCATACGGCAAGTAGACGAAGGAAAGACGATATTGAATGCTTTCTCGTCAGCCTTTTGTTTGTGATTATTCGGCTGTATTCATTTATATTTTATATCATATTTTTTTAAAAATTGACACGCTTAAAATATAATCAATGAGAATCACATAAATTAATATTCTAAGAATGCTCTGAATTATAACTGCGTTTCACCTAAATCAATACTATTTAAACTGTTACGAATAAATCACACGGTCCATGAGAAATAAGTTAATTCGATTTCGTATTTACATTAAAGATTTGTATACATACATGCAGATATAGTTTACGGAACTCGGTAAATTATGAATAAATGAATTGGATTCTCTCATGGCATATATTTACATCTTTTTAACTCAAAAACAATATTCATGAAATGTTATATTGATGTTCAGCACTTGGATGAGGAGTACGATACGACACGATATTAACCTTAATGAATTACTATGCTCAGGGATGCATCCACAAATACGTGTATAAATATTGGACGATTGCTTCAGATGTTTATCCAGTAAGAACAAACTTCTGCAAACAATCGTCAACATCAATTCACTACACTCTTATTTCCGAACGTTAATGACTGATCAATTAATAAGGGATGCTTGAATTATTTCTTACCTCACCATTATAAAGTTTCAAATGAATTTGAATTTTTCCGATGGTAGAAGTAAAGTTCTTACATCGATCTTCGTACTTCAATATTAAAAATAAATGTTATCGCTCGCTCAAAACAATAACCTTTTCTTCGTTTGTTTGTTCGGTTAAAAAACATTGATACACGTAAAATGAGCTTGATGTGCCGTTATTACGCCTAGTATATTTAGGAGGTTGCAAGGTCCGATAAAAACGTTATAACTTACGTTCAGATAATGTGAATATAGATAAGACGATCCGAAGATTAGATTACGAAGGAAATGATGTGACTTGCGTAAAAGGCAACCCGCCGAACATTTTGAATGAAACTTGAAATATTTTAGTGGAGTAGGAGGAGTGTGAGAGAGAGAGAGAGGGAAAGGAGCAAACAGAATATTTTCAAAACATGGAAATATGATTAACTTTATTTTTTCATACATATAAAAGAAGAATTTCTTTAAATTCTTAATTTTTTAAACAAAATATCACAATAAAGTGTAACCTCAACAGAAAATAATTATTCAAATGGAATAACGCACTTCTATTCTATTCGCAGTTCATTTAAATAACTAACATCGTATATTCGGGTATAGTGCGTTTGATACATCTATTATCTTTCAAGATAAATCTAAAAATCCACGTCTTGCAAAAATGACAAACGTAACTTTTTCACGCACTCTTGCTCAACACGTGTGCTCGCGTGCGGTGCTGTAGGCCACGCGTACACGCACTGACGTGTTCGCACAGCGTTGCTGCAACTTAATGCCTTGACACGCCCCCAGAGTAAAAAAAGAATTCCGAAACAAAATAAAAAGTACTACGCATACATATTTTTCCTTTCAGAGGCGAGGCGAATAAAAAGAGGAGTGGCGACACGGGGGGAGGGGTTGTTGGTTGGGGAAGTGATGGTGGTCATTGTGGTTGAGACTCCATGGTGATGACATAGGGTGGTGGAGATGGTGCAGTTAGCTAGTTTCGACGAAAGAGGGTTTGTTTCCGCGAGGCGAGGGCCGCCATCGCTGTGCCAGTCGCTTCCGGTCGCGCGACTTCCTTCCGGTCGTGTCGTTTCTCCATGGCAGCGCTGCGAAAGGCGTTGTCGGGCCATACCGCTATGAGTTGACACCTCCCGAGAGAACAGTTATTCTTTTTTAGTGTTATTTCTGTATATTTGCATTGCATTACTAACAAGAAATGTGCATGCATTTTCATATGAAAACCTGAATGCTTGTTAAACGCAAAATCGGAGAAAGTAGTTGTTGAAATGAAATAAATTACAACGAAAGATTTATTATATTCATTACAAAATAGAATAAAGTAAATGTAACACAGCTTATGAAGGACGGTATTTTTTCCATACTCGATTAATATTCGAGTTTCGAACTGATTCCTTTGATGTCTACACAACTGATGCGGGAGTTGAAAATTAAAATGTGAAAAACTTCGTAAAACATCATTTCTTTTTACAAACAAATATAAATAACAAGCAAACGCTTTCTGGTCAAATTCAAAAAGCAGCTTGATTCGTTTTTGGTCACAGATTGGATTCGAGGAAGCATGCCCGGGAGAAGTGTCTGATATGGGAAAGGGTAGATGGGGACACGGTCTTCCAGCCGCGATTCCCGGGGGTCCGGCAGAAGGGTGATCCATCTTCGGACCCCCGTCGACTCTCTCCTTCCGCGGCAGCTCTTGCCACGACTGTCTTGTTTCCACCTTCTGCGGATCCCACTCGCAGCACATAGCTGCCAGTACTCTGCCAGTGTTCGTTCCACTGGGCGCCATTTCCATCTCCGAAGGTCGGACATTTCTCATACAACTTACATATACTCGTGACTTTACATTCATTTTTTATCCCACATAACGCGATTAATGATTTTCATTCACCATTCATTTTTTACTAAAATTACTGCCCTGAATTATTCATTAAGAAAATTTTACATTTTTAAAGTCGAGGAACAAATAAGAGTCCATGGAGAATAATTTAGACGATATCGTCACATAATATACTGCACGAGAAAAATAATAAGGAAATTATAATTATCACGAACTATAGTATTTGAAAAATATGTATTCCACAACACGAAAGATGTTGCAAATAAAAATATGGCTAATGTTTCTTTTTTATTTTGTCGATTGTGAATTACAACAAAACAATTGGGGAAACAGCAAAGGCAACAACAGTTCTTCGGGTTGAAGGGTAGACAAGAGTATAAAGTGATAGACGAGAACGCCAGGGTATCTCTAGTGAGTCCTGTCAAGGGCTAAACATACAAGGTGGAGATTTTGGACTTAGTGTGAGCGCGAGAGAAATAAACGGTCCGATTATGCAAACGAAGCGGCGCGTTGCCTCCGTCCAGTGGCCTCTCGCGGAAGAATAAACCCGCGACGATCAGCAAGGATGCTCGAGACATCGGGGCTGCGGCGAAGGGTTTGGAGGTGAAGAGGAGCACTGTGGAACGCCAGAAAAATGTGAACGGAGTGAATACAGTGTGTTCGATGCTCCCATTGACGTATATTTTTTTACCAAATGATAAATCTTGTTCATTTACGCACAAGCACGATTTTGAAACAGAGATACCAAATATATTGAAGTCTTGAAACTTACGGGGAAATGCGCTTAAAGTTACTGTTCAAATATAATGCACGACACAAACCATTTGTCAAACAACTGGAATGCAATAGTATTTGAACATACAATTTCCTCCGTAAACTGCAACCTCTCACTTGTATCTCACCAACAAACTAGAACTTTCCTTTTGTACTGTTCTGCCACGTATGATTACGTAAAATGACGGCGTGTGTGCAAAAAAACCCTGAATGAGTATGAGAATTAATGTTTTTTGTGAAAGGAAAGAGCCATGTGAGAAAAGTATTAAATCACGCGTGTAGCACGACAAGACTGTTTTAATAAAAATAAATCATAACACTGATATATTAACAGTAAATCCTTTGTTGTGACGCATGGAGGGACAATATTTTTTTTATATTAAGTCCGTGTTAATGTCATAGAGATTACTGTGAAACCAAACTTTCTGCAAAAGATTAATTAAAAAGACATGTGGCTTACAAACAACAATGCTCATTCTAAAAGCCTTCATTTCTACAAAGTAAGACATTAACAAACAGAAAATTTATATAAATGTATTTTATTTGTGAAGTAGTCAATTCCTGGAGGATCTTTTTATTTTTCGTATTGAATAGTTCTATATTCTAATCCCAAGAAAGATCATTCACAATTAAAACAGACTTTGAATCTGGAATAATATCGAACCCCAACAACATTGTTAAAACAAATCCGCATTGCATTCATTTTGTAAAATTAAATTATTATCCTCCTGTGTATTTGAAACAGGTCACTATACACCAACTCATATAATTTAAGAAAACAGTTAGGAAGAAATGAAACGAAAATAAAGAATAGAAAACTGATACCATATATTTCAAACTTCCTTGCACTCAACAGACAGAATCAAGGTTGACTAGGACTTGCCTTTTCTGCAAATATGCACAGTTTGTTTAACAGTAAAATATTCTCTATAATTCAAATTCGATAGTTAATTTTTTAATGCGATGGAACGAATTAATGTTACTAACGAAACACTCCATGTTAATAACTTAAAATAAAATGAATGTTCATCCATGTCGGTACATCGTGAAATAATTACCCAAAGAGAAAAAAATTCCTTTCTGTCGAAATCGTCCGCCGCCGCATGAAGCTCATCAAGGGAGAACCTGTCTCAGAGTACGGCCTGGAAAACAAAGCATTCATTCATCAGTGAGTGATGGCTATGTGAGGAGGATGTCAACGATGGACGCGGGGGATATGCGACGGAGGGTGAGAGTGGGTAACGGGGAGGAAGGGCACGACATCGTGCATCTGTTACCCAATCGATAGCTACTGGGACAACCGACCACTGGCTGCCACGGCTATGGAGGGCTAGCGCATGAATATGCAAGTGCAGCATTCATTATCCCGTCGAAGGTGGCGCCCTGACCATTGCCTCCACCTCCCGTGGAATCAACCCATTTCGAAAGCTTTAGGCGATCTTGCCATATTCGATGAGACAAAAGTTATCAAATGTGCTGATGGATCCAGATGCTAATTCTTTATATCTCCGAGTAAAACATCGTGTTTTTTTAGATTTATTCATTTGTACTTAATCAGCTACATCGTCGCTTTCTTAGAAATCATCTCCTCCAAATATTCCGAATAAAACCCTCTATAATGCGTGTAAGGGAATTCAATCCAATTGTTATATGGAAAAAAAACTTCATCATTCCCAACGTTTATTTATATAAAATTCAATAAAACGTCTCGAGTACATCCAATTTAAGGGTAAACAAACTTCTAGTTCAGTATTGCCAGCTCATGGCCATGGGATTAAAATCGTCTCAATCTCCAGCTTGAAATCCCTTCGTTATATTCTCCACCGCCCGAGGTAACAGTCCAGGAAACACTAACAGGCTTGAGCGTCCCTTGTTCTGGGTGCAGGGCTTGGGAACTAGCTATGGAGGGAGCGACGATCCGGCGGAATGCTGTGGAGCTAGTGAAGTGAGCTCTTGAGATTCGTGCTTGATGTCCCGACTGACAGTGCTCAGGGAAGAGTGGGTGCGGCGGCGCACTTCAAGAGTACCAACCACCTCGCATACAGATTGACATGTTACATGGTATGTTGTCGAGCGTTTGAACAGGGTGAGCCTGACTCGAGATATTAAGGACACTTGTCGGATCCCACGCAGAAATCGCCGACGTTGAGCAGACTTTCGACGTATTTCGACGTCGATATCGAATCGAAGGACGACGTCGAATAAACAACGCCGTCCCAACGTCGCATTTCTCGGAATTTGAAGTCGAGACAACGTCGTTATGCGACATCGAGACGACGATAATAAACTACGTTGTTCCGAAGTTGAAGGTCAACGTCGAATAAACGACGCCGTTCCGACGGCGTATTACCCGGAATTTGAAGTCGAGACAACGTCGTTATAAGACATTGAGACAACACAGTTATAATAAAAAATAATTATAATAGCGCATGGGTCTTCGCTCCAGTTAATTGTGACCCATTTCTCTTTGGCTTGTCGGAACCACATTCGCAATTCGACATTCCGTCTTTCACTGCTATCTGGTAGTGGAAATTGGAGCTCTACTTTAGAGCATTTTTCGCCAATAATTAATTTTACAGAGAACATCCTATCTTTTACTTGTTTACGGAGATTACAATTTCCTTGTTTACTATTGATGGTATATAAGAGGATAAAAAATTATTTTTATCATCATGTTGCAGTAGCTCAGGGCTAGCCTTGAAATGAAAAGGACCCTGGTTCAATAATGGTCGGACTTTGAATGACGGAGATTGTAAAACAACGTTCTTATAGGAATGTGTGTCACAAGTCATAGAATATGATAGAACAATGTAAGAAGATGGATAATATCCATATAAGTTGTAATGATATTTCAACATTTCCAAGAAAGTCGTGTGACGATGTTTTGGCGTCGTTATCCGGCATCGAATAAGCATTTTTTTTTACGACGCCGTGAAGACACCGTTCTTTGTCGTTGAATTGACGTTACATGCGTACGCGTTGGCAACGTCTTCACGACGTTGTTTTTCGACATCGCCACGATTTTGACGCCGTTGTAACGACGTCGTTACGACTCGAAATTTTTAATTGGGCTGTTATTACTTTGTAAAAGCAGATAATGATATGGGCGCAAGAGAAGTTTATTTAACTACTAATGAAATAACAAATAAAGCACAGGAAATAATGAAGTGAATAGGACATTTTGTGGAGAATAAATTAAACAAACAATAACTGAAATTTCGCATTTAAAAAGATAATTACAGTTGGTATAATTACACAGATAATTAACGGGTTAGTAGTAATGCAATGAGTTCAACTTGGTATACATAATTAACAAAAAATTTCATTGCAAAAAATGTTACCTCATCATGATATATTACTTTAAATTGTTTGCTTGAATAAAACTAAAAGATAAAATATTTTAATGCTAGTTGATACTTGAATAACAGATATTGAAATACTTGGGAGCGCAAAAAATTATAAAATGAAAAATTATGAACTCTTCAAATGATACGAGATAGAAGAAAATGCGATTCTACAATAAAAATATTTAGCAGAAGAGTACAGAAATATCTTAATCTCAGCAACCTATTCGTATAAAAGTAATTCAACTGATTGTAGGCTTAATAGTAAATAAAATATTACTTGATTCATTAATCAAAAACTTTTAAGGAACCTTTTTTAAAACTGTTGCAAGAGCAATGGAAGTCTGGTAAATTTTAATGAAATATAATGAAAAAGAACGACTAGGTTATTATGCGGAAGAACTGGAACTTCACTTTCAACGCTAGAGATGAGTGAAACTTGCTAGTGTGTCCACAAGAGCTCAGTGCAGTTGATGTGTATGCAGTTTATGCATGCCTCGACAATACACTGAAATTATAATTTCGCATATGATGTATACTTACAAAAATGTTTTTTTATAAACATCAATGGGGATGTAAGAAAGAATGTATATACAAAAATCATAATTTTCCACAGGACTCTGTTAGATTGTAAGATATTTTAATACTTCTGAAAGGAAAAATATCTTATGAAAATGTGTGAGATTTGCTCTGAACACTGCAAATGACATGGGAGCCTCTAAAGACTGATTAGTAAGTTCCTGGTAAGTGCAATTTACATTTCGATACAAGTTGATGCACTACAGAAAAGAGGGTGCAGAAGAGACATTAATAGGGAAAAGGACGATGTGAGGAGAAAGCGACAAAAGGATATATATCAGTGTGTTGGGGAAGGGAGTAGTACAAGGTGACTTGTAGACTACGAAATTAGCCTAAGCTCCTGACGAACGGCGTAGCGGTCACCCTCCAAACAGATGGAGACTCATGTCATGTAGATGCATCTGCGAGCGGCTGAAACTCTTTCTAATCCGTTTCTGCTACAACTATGTCCCTGCTTCCTCAAGCGCGTGTTAGCTCCACTCACCCTTCACCGAAAATGGATGTCTCACTCTTCCCCTTAATATTCGATGTCCTTCAAAATTCATAACACTGTGATAAACCAGATTGGTACACTAAAAAAATTACTTAACCATAATTTCTCATAATCAAGTTTCAATCTATTTGATTTCAAAAATACGATGGTAAAGGTCTTACTGATCACCATGAATAATGACAAACAAAATAATGTTTTTTTTTCCAAAAATAAAAATTCTGTCACTACGAAGATGAAAGAAAATCAGCTGAATTATTATACGAAAAATTATTTTGTAACCATTAATGCATGTTGCTACATTAATACATGAAGTATTGCTTAACAAATTTTAATGTATCCATATGGTTATGTTGGTGTAAAATGATTCCTCCTGCGTTCTCTAACATCTTCCATCATAATTTGTTCTTCAAAGAGTATTTCCTGAGAGTCCTTTCGTCCTTTCGCAAATTCATCTTAAGGCGCGGCTGCGAAGCACGCGTGTACGAGTAGGACGCAATGCGGGTGAGGAGGAACGCAGCTTCGTTTCTTCTCTGCCCTACGAGCTGGAAATCCAAGACGCCGGCATGCAATGCGAGAACCTCTGGCAGGTTCCTCCGACCTTCTATCACTCCACTGATGTTTTTTTTTTCTTAATATTCGCATCAGCTACTGTTCCTACTAGCATTACGAATTCTTCATCGTACTATGACACTCAGGAGATTATATCTTACAGCCCGTAATGAGAAAAAAAAACTTTAGATGATACAAACTATTAAGGTTCCTTACCACTCCCCTTCCCCCAAAACGCAAAAAGTAAAAAAAGAACAACAAAAAAAACAACAACAGATATTTACTTGAAGGCATTTAGAATCAGTCATTTCAAAACTGAACTAATTTGATATCCTTAATCCGTCGCAAAGCATTCTATCTTCCAATATCTTATTGCACACCATCATGCATGACTAAATGTTTTTATAGAAATCGGTATTAATAGAAAACTTAAATTTCATGTTCTAGGCAGACGCATCTTGAAGTTTCTTAAGATTAACGATTCCGACGAACTATCAATACTTCAAATAATGAAAACTCGATATCGAAATGAACAAACCATCTTCAGAATATTGTTACTTGAGGTCAAGCGTGACCAGCGATGATTGAATAGGAAGTTGAAACGGTGCGCATTTTGACTGCAGTTGGCTTAAGGTTTGGGTGTGTAGTCAGATATGAACTGCTCTGGTAAAGATCCTACGTGGTTCTCGTTTTCGGCAGAACATTTAACATAAATTATATTATATGCAAGAGAATAAACTGAAATGCAAAGTTTCAGCAAACGAGTCAACGGAGAAAAGTCAACGGCATACAGAATGTGAGAAATTAAAGTTTCACAGTTAAAAATACTCGAACCAGAAACAGATGGGGAAGAAGCAGAGGAAGGAATATGAGACATCACGCGAAAGAGGATTGAGAAATGTGGGAAGAATCGTGCAAGCAACCAGTTAAACGCTGTCGTGCCTCTGAGAGAAGATTTTTGGAGGAGAGGATATCGCCAAATAGAGAAACTGGCTGATATAAATAGCTTCGTTAGGGGTAAATTAATGGAATTAGCAACGGTATGCTCCCAAGGGATGTTGAGAGCATGGAGAAGTGAGAATTAGAAGCGTCAGACGTGAATTACGGAGGAAGGAAGGAGGCCACGATTGGGCGAGATGGAGTGGGTACCAGCAGCACCACGAGACACGATGAAGCTGACATGGATGACGTTTCAGACTATGTGTGAAGGAGCACACATTATGTATGTGACTTAATATTCAAGGTATAAACTTGAAAGGCAAACGACACACAAAAATATGTTTTAGACAACGAATGGCATCACGAGTCAATTAACCTAGTTCTTTCTAATTATGTTGTGTTGAATGAAAATGGGAGTTTCGAACTCAGGACCTTTATCTTAGCGCGCTGATGCACTACCAACTGCGCCACCCCGTTCGCCTCTGAGACCAGTCTACCACTGACATTCAACGTGCTAAGCTGAAGGTCCCGTCTCTCATTTTAATTCAACTTAACGTAATTAATCTTTTACCTTACGGTGGGGTTCACAGCAATTAAAGGATTTCTGTATGTTAGTTCTTTGTATTCCATAATATCTTAGTGCTTTGTTCTCCCTCGAACGGACTTACTACCGGTGGAGATGAAAATATTTCATTTTTTTCACTTGATGGATTTCATATTTATTGTCACACAAAAAGTATGATTAATTTCTTTTGTTATTCTACAACCCATAAACAACCGTACATCACAATATAAATAAACTAGATAGCTGAACTCGGTATTTTTTCTTTGCACTTAACTTCATACATTTAATTTCCAAGTGTTTGAATTATTTTAAAGATTGGATTGTTTAATAGGTGTGTTTTGCATGAAATAAAATATTGTTGTGTAAAGTGCATTTAGAATGTTAAAAAGAAAATATATGCATTTTGGAAATCGTACAATCCTTTCATATTTTTATAATTTACTCCGTGGATTGCTTTAGTCCTCTATTTAACTTATCTTTACGAAACCAATAATTTTCCTGAAACAAGCAACGACACCAAACGAGGTATTCGATGGAATCTGAGAGGTGAATGAAATAGCATTTTCCCTTAACAACAAATGTTAAGGTTCAAAATAGTCGCGGAATGTTAGTGTCTTACGGTTCATATTGCAGTAAAAAAATTAGGGTTATGGAGTAAAGAATAAGCAAGATAGGTAAATATTATTCACTATTTCCTTTGACAGGTATTCTATAAATTGGTTCACCCTTTGGGTAGCTCTGTGAGGAAATCATAATTACGACAGCTTCACTAACAATACTTAGCATGCTAGGGACGCAGTAACTATCATTATGTTTCGTTAATGCACTTCACTTTACCAACTTGGTATGCATATTGTGTTCTCTTCTAAAAACTAATTTCTGTCTATAAACTTAATTTATTTTGAAATGGCAGAATAATTACGTGCCGCATCTGACAAGAGAATCTGATTCTGGATGAACGTAATGGCCTGAAAATGGAATCTGTTCGAACAATCAATGTCTCTGTGGGGTAATTATGTTGGCATACCAGGTAATCCACTATTCAGTCATCGGGCATTCAACTCGTAAGTGAAGATATTAAAACTGGAGTTTGTGGGAAAATCGGTTTACAAGTGAGTATTGACAAAATAACGAATCAAGACTATTAATTACTTCAAAGAAAACGATACATACCTCTAGAACAGATCAAGGAAATTCACCTTCACAGTGAACACTTAAGAATATATTTAACAAAACTAACGATGAAAATAAAACTTGGGTGTAATTAATTCTAAACAATTCGGTTCCTGACAAAAAGTTACTTTAATTATATACATCAATATGTAGCTATTACTGCGATTTAATACTAGAAAAAAATGTTGTGCAACGTTTATTAGAGTTTGAATTCTTCCGTACTTGCATTTAGAAAAGCGAGAGGTTTATTTGAATCATTCTTTCAAAAAACAATTACATTTGTGGATTTAGAATAGTAAAACAGAAGGAAGACATGGAAGGAGGCAATTAATGAACAAATGAGTACGTAATTAATAAGAGGTAAAACAGGAACCACACGGTTTCCCGATTATAATTTCAGAGGTAAATATTTAATCGATACTTTAAAACATGGCAAGATTCCAAGAATCGAGACGATATTTTCTATTTTGTAAACGCATAAAATATAATGGTAAAGTATTCACTATGAAGAGAGAGAAAATTTGTTTTTCTACTAAGATTTTAAAAAGGGATACGACTAACATAGAAATGACTAAAAATTGCCTGAGAGAGAATGTTATGACGAATATTGGATGCTGATGATGATTGTTACTATTATACTACTTCAATGATACAATTTTGTGTTTAGCGACTATATATCATACGGCATCAGTTTGTATGAAAATCTGTCATTAATTCATATACAAAAGCTCTAGGTTTCAATATGATTATCTCGAATTCAGTGCCTTATATTAGCATTGGATTGGACGTAATGTATGTTCAACTATCGGAAACATTTTGGAAGAGTATATTGTGGTCTTGATCTACATAGAAATGCAAATAAGTTAGATAACAGCAACTAACATAGAAGGAAAATACTGGGAAGAACTCACACCGATGACACTGGGGATCAGAACAGGCGTAAAAAAGGAATACTTTTCTAAATATTTGTATCATCTTCAATGAACGTCTCGAACTTTGTAGATTTTCTGGAACATTATGGTAAATAAGAAACTGTCAACATAAAATTAAAAACATAATTAAAAATCTACGACTTTTTATGGACGAATAATATTTATATTAATAACACACACACATTATATATATATA